>CAUYPK010093949.1:0-32580 GCA_963574355.1 Loris lydekkerianus
TGGGGAAAGGCCAAGGAAGGGGAAGGGAGGGGGGAGGTTTTGGTGGAGGGAGGGTAATGGGTGGGGCCACATCTATGGTGCATCTTAGAACGGGTACAGGTGATTGCACTAATGTACACAGCTATGATTTAACAATAAAAAAAATTAAAAATAAAACAGGGAGTAACGAAGATGTCCTCCAAAAGGTGAATGGATAAACAAACTTCAGTATGTCCAAATAATAGAATATTATTCAACAATAAAAATAAACCAGCTCAAAGCCCCCCAAAAGACACGGAGGAACCTTAAGTGGATAAAGAAGTCAGCCTGAAAAAGCTCCATAGTGTGTTTCTAACTACATGACATTATGTAAAAGACAGAACTATAGATACAGTAAAAAGATCAGTGATTGCCAAATGTTTGCAATAGAAGAAAATTAATAAACAGGTGGAGTGAAGGGGATTTTTAAGGCAACGAAATTATGTTTATGATACTGTAATGATGGATCCTTGACATTATACATGTATAAAAAACTATAAGCTATACAATACAGAGTGAATACAAATATAAACTATGGATTTTGGTTAATAATAATGTATCAGTATTGATTCATCTATTGTAAAAATTACCCTAATCAAGATGTTAATATAAAGGAAACTAACCAGGGAGAGAGAGTACAGGAAAGGGAATTCTCTACTATCTGCTAAATTTTATGAAAATCTAAACTTTTTCTAAAACACAGTCTATTAAAAATTAAAATAGTAAAGTTGTGTGCTTTTTTAATTCTAAATTAAGCTCAGTTGAAACAATACCATCTTTGAAAGTCACCCAGGATTATTTGAACCAATGCTAAATGCCTTATAAGTAATCATTCTATTTCCCTCTTTTCTGTGTTTTCTGGAACTCTGTTACAAGGATGTCTAAAAACTAAAAAATAAATCAAATCTGTTATTTGAGAACTAAATCTTGGAATATAAACTTATTAGCATTTTAGGTTTTATATCCAGCAGGAAATTTAATCAGCTTATTTTAATTTCTTGGTCTGTAGGATCTCTCTCAATATCTTTAAAATGATATTGGACAGGAGCTGAAATTTTCACTTTTAAACCAAAATGTCATTTCCTATTAATTTTATAATATTTTATATTCAATAACTTTATGTTAAATGACAGTATCAAAACTTTAACATGTGCTTAATTTTTTTTGGTTTGTTTGTTTGTTTTGTTTTGTTTTGAGACAGAATCTCACTATGTCATACTTGGTAGAGTGCTGTGACAGCTCATCAGAAACCTCAAACTCTCAGACTTAAATGATTCTCTTGCTTCAGCCTCCCAAATACCTGGGACTCCAGGCCCCCATCACCATGCCAGGCTGTTTTTTGTTGCAGCTGTCATTGTTGTTTGGCAGGCCCAGGCCAGGTTCAAACCCACCAGCCCCAGTGTAAGTGGCCGCACCCTAGCCGCTGAGGTATAGGCACTGAACCATGTGCTTAATTCTTTATTGCTATTCTTTTACTTATGGTGGTCATGGAGTGGGACTGTCCAGTGCTACAGAATTTACCCTTTCTCTTTTGATGATATTATTATTGCCATTACTTGAAGGTTTCCATGTTTGGGTATTTACAATATTATGATACGACATATTAATATACTGAGTACAGCCAGAAGTCACAGAGAAAAATAAATTTTCTCTCTTCATGGATGTTTTTTGCCCCCTTTTATACTACCACAAACACCAGCAAAAACATAAGAGATTTAAAACATTGAGAAATTCTGCTCTTTTTGAGATTTTATATGGTTATAGATGAGAATAAGTTATGCCAAACAATTATTTCATATCACATGGATTAAATTTATTATGATCTCCTCAGATGTTGCATTATTCTTTATTTTAAATAACTCTGTCTTTCTTCTATTGTTTTTAGTTGAAACATCATTATTTTAAGATAATAAAATTTTATAAGTTGTATGTTACCATTTTAAATACAAAGGGGGAAACAGTACAAATAGTTGATTGAAATAGAGTCTATTTTAATGTTGCAAACATTTACACGATTTTCTGTGGAATAAAGTATATCATCTTGCTGTTGATTTCACATTATGCCAAGATTAATAGAATGTAAAGCCTTCATAAACTATTATATCTACCTAGGGAATATGAGAGTTCTTTGTATAATGCACTGCACAGGGTCTAACTGAAAAATCTAATTAAGTAAAACTGTAGATGCTAAAGGAGTCTATGTGCTTTCAATTGCCTGTGTTATTTGCTGACCTGTAGATAACTTTCAGCTTGCTATTTTCAAATAAATAATAAAGTCCACTAATAATGATGGCTTTTCATTACCTAAATGCGCTGTGATGGGTGAACTCAACTGTGTGTTTTTTTCCTTTAATGGTGACCAGAAATGCTTAGGTAAGTTTAAACTATCATGAAATATTTATTTGGTTGCATTTGCAAATTATTTGTTCGTGTGCATAATTGTGAAGTCAACAAAGCTTCCCTTTCAGTTTTTATATTTTCTTTTCCTTCCTCCCATTTGATGGTCTATTATCCAGGTGTCCTTTCCCTCTCCTAGGCCATTTCCTTAGCTTTCTTGTCATCCTTATTTTGGTATTATAAATGGCATCCAGTGCATCATTGAGTTGGGTATTTTCTCCCTATGATTTACTCTTTGTGTGTGTGTGAGAGAGAGAGAGAGAGAGAGACAGAGAGACAGAGAGACAGAGAGACAGAGAGAGAGAGAGAGAGAGATAGGGTCTTGCTCTGTCAACAAGGCTACCATAGAATGAACAATGGCTCCACCATAGCAACACATTGCAGCCTTGAACTCATCACGTCAAGGCAATCTTCTTGTCTCCACTTCCCAAGACACTGGGATTACAGGTGTGAGCTACTGTGCCCAGCTGGTTTACTCCTCAAGACTCACCTGTCCATTCAATGTCTCATCCTTTCACTATTTATTGAATGGCTATGATGAATTTTAAGCTAGTTTGCACTACATTTAAATTGAGAATAATGACTTTATATATTATCCTTTATAGTATCCAATACACCCTGTTTGACATCATCCTTGAATTTTAAGTACATAATTAAATTTATATTTACTTCAGTATATTACTTAAAATTATAAAAAGATACTTTTATTTCCAGCTATTGAGGTATAATTAAGAAATACAAATTTTACGTATTCAAAGAGGACAAGATAATATTTTGAGATATGTATACACCAAAATATTGCCACCAGCAGGCTAATTAACATATTCTTCACCTCACATAGTTACTATTTGCGTGTAGGTGTGGTGAGAACATCTAAGATCTATGTTCTTAGCAAATGTTAAGTACGCATTATTAACTATAGTTACTATGACGCATATTAGACCTCCAGAACCATACAACCTGCTTAACTGAAACTTTGTGCCCTTTGACTAACATCATCCTATTTCTCCCACCCCTAGAAACCGCCATTCTAGTCTCTGCTTTTACGAGCTAACTCTTTTACATTCCACATAGGTGAGATAATATAGTATTTTTCTTTAACTTATTATAATGTCATCAAGGTTCATCCATGTTGCTGCAAATGTCAGGATTTCCTTCTTTTTTAAGGGCAGATAGTATTCCTTTGTTATATATATTACATTTCTTAAATTAATTTAGCTATTGATGAACACTTAGGTTGATTCCATATCTTAGATCTTATATAGAACACTATAATGAACATGGTAGTAAAAAGTACATCCTTTAAAAATGCAAATAGCATATAAAGACTGATAATTAATATACAAAATTACTTTCAAACCCCTCCATGGTTCTAGCTCCCCCAGGGCCACCATTTATTTCATTCTGTCCTCTACTGTGTATATCCATACTTCTAAAGAATATACATTGATCAAGGTTTTTTAATTTAGAACCTATTATCTATTGAATTATCCACTATGGATTTAGCTTGTTTCTCTCATATTTCTAAGTTTTCACTTTCAGTTTCCCCACCAATCATTTAACAATAGTTTTTTAAATATTCATTTTTGGCTCCATCAACTATAGGCTTTATCACTTTATTTCCCATTTTATGACTTCTCCACCTTTCCTCTTCCTTTTTACCTCCAAAATGTGCTTTTACCTTGTCAAAGGTAACATTGTGTTCTCAAGACATATGGAGGTTATCCCGGTCTAAACCACACTAGTCTAAACCACCTGTGTATACCGACAAGACTGCCTCCCCACAAAATTACAAATAAATCGGCTCTGTCTCGCTGTTTTATTTATGTATCAGGTAATACCACCTGATTAACAAAAAGAATCTAGAATGCAATAGTTCAAGCTGCTGGCAGCGGCTTACTTATCCCCTAAATAATAGTCTGAGTTCCAAGTTGGCAAGCAGCTCAGGTCCACATGATTATTTCAAGAACTACGTTCTTTCAACACTGATCTCAGCCATTTCTTTCTTTCTTTCTCTCTCTCTCTTTCCTTCCTTCCTTCCTTCCTTCCTTCCTTCCTGTCTTCCTCCTTCCTTCCCTCCCTCCCTTCTTTCTTTGTTTCTTTCTTTCTTTGTCACCTTGGGTAAGTGCTGTGTCATTATAGCTCACAGCAACCTCAAACCCTTAGGCTCAAGTGATCCTCCTCCCTCAGCTTTCCAAGTAGCTGGGACTACAGGCACCTGCCACAAAGCCTGGCTAGTTTTTTCTATTTTTTAGTAGATCTGGGGTCTCACTCTTCCCAAGGCTGGTCTCAAACTCCTGAACTCAGATGTGAGGGTGATCTGGTTGCAACATCAGTCACCCCATTGATTGCCAGGGTTGATTTGGCTGATCTGGCTGGCTAGGCGGGTGTCTCCTTCCTCCCTCACCGCTCCATGTGCGTCCCTCCCAAAGCTGTGCACTCGGTCAAAGAGGAAGACCTTCCCCAATAGAGAAGGACCGTTCTTTTGTCAAGGGTATAGGAGTAGCTGCGCTTCCCTGCTAGAACCTCCAAACAAGCTTTCAAACTCCTGAACTCAGGCGATCCACCTGCCTTGACCTCCCCGAGTGCTAGGATTACAGTGTGAGCCACCACGCCCAGACTCAGGCATCTCCTTAGATGTTCTCTTCACCTGCATGGTGAAAGCCAGGTTTCAGGTATGTCCATTCGCAAGCTCTTTGGTAGGATAAAGGAAGCAGAGAGAATATGTAGCCAATTCACAATGCCTAAGCCCTAGAAGACGTACCTATTATTTCACCTCACATTCTACTGGAAGCATTGAGTCCCAGGGCCATAGTTAACTAAAGATTTGGGTATTATTTTTCCCTGTGAAATTGATGATTAGACTTACATCTAAATTTCTTGTAATCCTTTGTGGCTAGCATCATATTACTGGACTATAATAGCATTTTTCTTGAAATATGCAGTATCTCTTGTATCATTTTATTAGTTAAAGAACTTGTGATACAACTGGATAAAGTTTTATATAAGAAATGAAAGAGAAAATTAACTTTTAACTTAGTTGTGTAATGATCTTAGAGTGAATTTTAGTACTGTCCTGCTCTGAGACCTTTTAGAATTTTTCATTTCTAGATCGATACCTAAAAGGCAATGGCTGTAATCTGAAGTGTGGCCTCAAGGCCATGGCAGCTGGAGATTCTTACACAATTCTCTCCTCTGCTGCAGGGTATATTCACTCATGACAATTAAGTCCAATTCCACTGGAACAAGGTAATTTTGGCACTATGGATGACTCTATCTGGATAATGGCCCACATGGGCATACTACCTCCTTGCTCAGAAAAGAGCATTTGGTAAAAGAAATGTTACCTTCTTGCAAAATTTAAGAGAATTAAATGTTAAGAAAAAATGACTTTATTTCTTTCCCTGAGAAAGCTGAACACGAAGTGTAATATCCCTGGCCTCTCTCAACATCCTTTGCTTACTCTGCCCAAGAAGAGAGGCAGTGACTTTTCCAATTGGTAAATCTGATAAGAGCATAATGGGGTTATTCAGCTCATCATCTCCCTTTTTCTCTTAAGAGATGCTTGCCTGTAGAACGGAGACCTTCTCCTCTGCTCCTGTGGCAGCAGAATTTGGTTTCCATGGTAGGAGGCCTCTCCTGGTCCTGTTTTACCATAATTGAATAGATACATCTGTCTAATTCCATGTTTCATTTACCAGGCCCATTTGGCTCTCACATTAAGCTACATATTCCATCTTAACCTTTAGCAGTAGTAAAGTTGATATTTTGCTTTCCATTTCCTTTACTCTTTTGTTGTAATTATCATTTAGTTTAGATCCCAGTGGTAAAGAAGGAAGACACACTATTTGGTACCCTCCAAGATTCTAACAAATACTTGTTTTCCATCTACCACCTTTTTTAACATAAAAAAGTTACAGATGTATTCTGCTAAAATGTGTAGCTAATACTGACCAGCAACACTGAAAATTAACATAAGAATGATGCATACCCTGTAGATCATCTCCATAAATAAATTTTTTTGACATTCAAATTCCATAGGATATACATTTTCCTTAAAACAACATCGGTCAGCTAATGTTTCCATAAGGAGTTTATAAGTATATCCCCCCAAACCCAACAACAAAATGATATGTGGGAAAAGTCTTGAATTGCAATCCATATACAATTTAGAGGGCGTCAGAATTGCAAGTATGTACAGACATTTTAAAAGAATGCAAAGTGTCAACATGGGGTAAATATGTCTAAAATTGCTAGAGCTGAAGGTAAAAATGCCCGATGGATCGGAAGATGCTAGGATAGGCATTCTTGAAAGTAACAATGATGTGATCAAGAGTTTCTTTTTTTAAAAGGTCTCCATACAAATAAATTTATGAATCACCAGAAGGGGAAAGTTCACTTTGTAATTTTTCCATTCTCAATCAGTGACTTCTACCATTGAAGACATAGAAAGCCTCATGGTTAGAAGAATCAATGGCATCACCAAACATATATATATATTTAAAACAAAAACCAAAATTTTGACTCTTCTGTGTCTTATTTGTGTCTTATGGTTTGCTTGAGATTCTTTTTTGTCTGAATTTATCTACATCATCACATTTCTATGTTTTAAAAAATGACATTGTCAACCCACCTTTTCAACTTTCTTCTTAACTTTGTGCAAATTTCAACTTCACTTGTTGGAAAAGTCATTGCATGGAAATGCCTGCTTGTTTTATTGTATGTTTTTGTCTGCTTTTTGCAACAAATTTATTTAAGGAAAGGCATTATTTAACATACTTTATTATAAATGTAATGTTTTTAGAGCAATATACAACTCTACATACTAATGTACATAGAACAATTTTTTAAGTATCAAACTATCTGATGAGCAAGAAACAATGCTCTAAGCATTTACATCTGAACAGAGTTTGTCAGATGTGTGTGTCTGTGTGCATGGCCATCCCATGTTTTAAAAGTTCTGTTTTAGGAAATTGGTCTGAATTTTTGGTGGTTATACAGCGCACTGTAGGTTTTCTCATTTAAAATAATGGGAACCAGTGACAGGCCCATAGTTAGCGCTTTCACTCAGAACATCGGATTTCAGAACAGGTTGTTGATGTTAAGTGTAATATGTTGTTCCTTCTAGGAAGAACTTCTCCAATCATATTGGGATAGATGGATGAATAATTAGATGAATAGGTGGATAGATACATATACACATAGTGCTACCTTTTTTGTTTAAAATAAGAAATTTACCAGTTGGAATTACACGTAAAAGCCCCCAGTTGCTTTTAGTTCCTAGTATTATTTCTTTAGAATATATTACTAAATTTAGACAAAAAATACTCATCTTTAAAAACATTATTGGTGAAATTGAATTATCCATATGGGATAGAAGCAAGGTATGCCTTATGGTGATGTCATTTCCATTCAGGAATTTGGATAAGGATCTGATAGTTTATTGCCATGCTTTAGATAAAATCCCAATTCTATGAAAACATTTCCAGCCATATCTTCTTCCACGTGCCCTCTCACATTCTATTCAGCCATAGGATCGTCAGCTTCCCCCAGGTGCAGGCCTTCTTTTGCATCTAAATATTTGCACAAGCTGATACAAGCTGAAATACTGCTTCAACACCTTCTCTCTCTCTCTCTCTTCACCTGACTGCTGCTGCTAGTCCTTCCTGGCTTTAGTTAAATCCTTTATTCACAGGCCTTCTCTGGCATCTTAACACCAAGCAGGTGTTCTTCCCAAGTGCCGCCTAACACCTTGCACTCTCATCTCTTTGCTTCTTACAATGTGAAACTACAATGGACTGATACAGATGTGAATCCTACATGGTCCACAAATACTGTCAGAGAAAGGAGCTTGTCTATGTCACATCCCCAGTGTTTTTCTCAGGTGTTATCTTACAGTAAGGATTCAACCTTTATTTTCTAAAAATACTATTGAAGACGAGGAGGAAAAGTAATATCACTCACAGCCACTGTTACATAAATATGGAAAACTGTTTTGGAGATTGGAAATTATCATTTCAACTTAAGAATTTATTGGGGTTTAACCAGAACTGGAATTCCCAAGGGAAAAGTCTGGTGGAGATTTGGTGATAAAGAATTGAGAATTGATTGAAGGCATAGGTTTCAGTCACATGACTATTGGTAATAAGTGCAATGATGAAAACAAATTATATTCTTACTATAAAGGAAAAACAATGACACAAATCTTTGGGAAAGTGATAAAAGTGCATTTTAGCATAAAATAATTATGTATAATAAATATTTTATTTGACTTTCTGCTGTTAGTGTTTTGGAGGTAAGTGTAGGATTTTAGTTTTTTACTCCCCTAAATCAGCTGCTATAAAGGATTATTGGTTATTATCCTGAGGAAAAGTAAATGCTAATATTAGAGTACAACAAATCCAAAGATACTTCTCTGATTAATGCAAAATTCAATATCTATTTTGACATAAAGAAATAATTGATGACACATATTTAACACATCAAGAAAATATTAATAGCCTTCAATTTCTAGAAAATTATATAAATTCTTGATAATACTGATGTAAAATTAGTCACAAAGAAATGAGGTAATTATTGAATGAGAAAAAATATCTGAGAATAGCTGCAAAACTATATTTTCATATGGTACAAAATATAATGGGTGATACTTAGAAGAACATTGCTTTTTTGATTTTAGTTTCACATTATGTTTTCAGTAAATGGATAAAAACTGAGTGAAGATATTTGTAATTCTCTAAACAGCTCCACTTTCCCAAATGGATTCATATTGATTTTGTGAATGCTTTTCTTCCTCCTCCCCAGAATAATGTGTTTCTGACAGTTATTTTCAATCACCACGTATTAATTGTAACATAGCTATGCAGTAGGAAAAGTTTCCAGTGGAAGATAGAAAATATGTTTTCAAAAAGTTTTACACATTAATAGTGGAGGAAACAATTTCTGAAAATTTAGAAATGTCATTTTTTTATATCATCTTAATAAAAATTTATATTAAAAGTTTTATAGTAATATCAGTAGTTGTTTGTGATACAGTGTGTAATAAACCATGTTATAAGGAAATATAATTTGAGCTCATTAGAAAATCTCAGGCATAGCAAGTGTCTCTGTCTTAATAACATTCATGATATTCTTGCTGTTACAGTTTACTGTGGATAGTGATGATAGATAATCGTTAAAGTTAAAGGAATCCTAAAGTACAGTTCACCACATTTCATTAAGAAACATATATTTGCAGAGCTGTAAAGGGCCTTGGACATCACTCTGATCTAACTCATATTACTCTCATATTACTCTCATATTATAAAAATACACTTCGTGTGCAATTTTACATTGCACACAAACTTTATGGACACCCTGTACACGTAACTTGTATACGTCACATGATGTTTACCATGCTCCGAAGGATCACTGCATGCTTCTCATCTCAGAACCCAACTGAAGGAGAGATGGTAGTACAGTCACCACCAATTTGCATATTTTTAGTGCAACCATTTAAAAAAGTTTATTCTTTAATTAATTTTATGCGCCAGGTAGTACTATTAGCTGGTGATACAGTGACAGCACAGATAATAGATGACATCCTTGCTTTCTTTAAGTTAGCTCTCTCTATTGGGAAGAAACCAAAAGCAAGTGAATTAAATCATATTTAAATAAAAAGCCTGCAGAAATGCCAGGTGCCCTGCAGAGAATTGAAACCGAGGGATATAATGAAATTCTTTCGTATGTGACAACATGGATGAACCTGCAGGACATTGTATGAAGTGGAATAAGCCAAGCACAGAAAGACAAATACCAATGTTCTCACTTATATGTAGAATCTAAAAAGTAGAATTCGTAGAAGAGAGAGTAGAATGGTGGTTGCTAAGAGATGAGGGTGAAGGTGGGAGAATGGAGAAATGTAAAAAAAAGTACAAAATTTGAGTTAGATGGGAGGAATAAGTTTATGAGATCTATTGTACAGCATGGTGATTATAGTTAATAATAATTCATGGTACTATTGGACGGTTGTACTAATAACAACCCATTGTATTCATACAAATTGCTCAGATACATTTTAAGTGTTCTCACCACAAAAAATAAGCATGTGAAGTAATGCATATGCTCATTAGTTCAATTTAGCTATCCCCCAATGTATACATATTTCAAAACATGTCATACACAACAAATATATACAACTTTTTGTCAATTATAAGAAGGAAAAAAGTACATTATATACTTGGAAATTGCTAAGAGAATAGATTTTAAATATTCTCACAACAAAAAATCTTAAGTATATAAGGTCATTTTATCTGTCAAATATGCCTTAATTAATGAAAAAAAGAGTGTCTTAGTGTCTATTTTTTTATTTCAAAGTATGAAGGGGATACAAATGTTTTTGTTACAAGAATACACTGTAAAATGCTTACGTCAGGGCTTTCAGGGTGCTGACCACTAGGTCAGTGTTCATTGTACCTAATAGGTCAGTTTAATCCCTCAGTCTCCCCTTTCTTAGTTTCCAATGGCCTTTCCATCTCTTCGTGCCTATGTGTACCCATTGCTTAGTTCTTACTTATTAGTGAGAGCATGTGTTATTAGTTCTTCCAGTCCTGAGGTACTTAGGATAATATCTCCAGTTCCATCCAAGTTGCCACAAGGATATTTCATCCCTGGTTTTTTGTTTGTTTGTTTGTTTGTTTGTTTGTTTGCAGTTTTTGACCAGGGCTGGGTTGGAACCCGCCACCTCCGGCATATGGGGCCAGCACCCTACTCCTTTGGGCCACAGGCACCGACCTATTTAATTCCTTTTTTATAGCTAGGTAGCTGTTGATGGCATGAGTGTGTGTATGTATGTATGTACCTACACACACACACACACACACACACACACACACACACTACGTTTTCTTTATCCACTCATGAATTAATGGGCAGTTAGCTTGGTTAGTATGGGTACCTTTTTGATAAAATGATTTCTTTCCTTTGGGTAGTATCCAATAGTGGGATTGTTAGATCAAACAGTACATCTTTTTGTTACTTTTTGTTCTTTGAAGAATCTCTATAGTGTTTTCCATATGGGGTTGTACTAGTGTGCAGTCCCACCAACAGTGTATGATTGTTCCTTTCCCTCTGCAACCGCACCAGGATTTGCAGATTTTGAACTTGTTAATAAGTCTAGATCTACCATTTGACACAGCAATCCCACACAAAATGAATGACTCTAAAAATGAACTTTTGATTCCCCACCAGAAAATGTTTGTTGCCCCCTCTACCCCTATGATGTTATCTTTAGTTCTTTTAATAAGCCAAGGTCTTTCACGTCTTAATATCCTTTCACATTTTAAAATGCTATGCCAGCAACTCTTAACTCTTAAAATTCAAGGTTAGTTTCAAGGTCATCTCCTCAAAGAGGCCTTTCCTGATCCTAATGACAGCCTCTCCCCAGATATTCTCCATCTCAGTTTGTTCCACACAATTCTTACAAGCTTTAAGTCATTCATTTACTGGTTACTTTTTAGTATGTCTCTTGTGTCTCTTTCATCTGATTGTAAATGCCACAAAGAAAGGGACTTTATCTTTCTTTTTTAAAAATCTAGGTCTAACCTGGTACATAGTAGTATCTCTGGAAATACTTGTTAAATGAATAGATACAAAAGTTAAAAAGGCACTGGATGACCACAAGGTGCCATTGTAAATGAAGATTCCCTTACCAGCTACTGTTAGTGCTGCCATTTAGGAAATTTTAACATATGAAATCAGAAAAGGTCACACTCTAATGTAATTTCTTATACAAAAGATAGTAACTATACAATATTCACTTTAATCTAAGTGCTTTATGGATATTAATTCAATCCTCTCTACAAACATAAGGAACAGCAACAAATATTACATGCATTTTTCAAATAATGAAACTGAGGAGGAAATGTATGTCTTGCTAAAAGGCACATAGATAAAAGAGGAAAATCCAAAATTTGAATATAGATGGTCTCACTTTCAGAGTCTAAATGCTAATCTGCAATAATTTACTCTAAGAATTTGACAAAATGCCTTTCTATCTAGGTATCTCCTAGTATTTTAAATATGGGTCGTTTGCAAAAAAATAATGCACGGGTAAATCCTCAGAAATACACACCCCTATGGCACAAAACGAGGTATAGCTGTGACCTCATCCAGGGCTGCAAAACAAGCTTTGCCAGGTTAGATCATGAGCAAGTTTTTCTCTTATTGATTTCAGTGAAATTTTTTGGTCCAGTTCTTCCTAATAAAAAAAAAAAAAAATTAATCATTTCTAACTTTTTTTGCACAGTCATACATTCATCCATTAGTTATCTCTAAAAGTCATGTCAGCAAAAACTATCTTCAACAAAAATGACAAATTAAGAAAAGCTTATAAATTTGGCCTTAAGTATGAAAGTTAATGGTTAAAAGCAATTGTGTTTTATTAGCCAACATAGTCCTCAAAGAATTTTAGAATTATTGATGCAATAAAAATTTCATTTAATTAGAACTTTAACATGAAGATTCAAAGAAAACCAGTAGATATTGAATTCAGTTCTTGGAATAGCACTTTACCTAATTATTAAAAAATTTAAGAAAAAATCCTTTCGGTGTTACTTGTGTATGATTTTCAAATATAATCTCTGTATCTTGTGTTTAATTTTTCTCATTTTTCTTTAAAGAAAGGATTCCCTTTTAATAATGTTAGTGAAAATAAGCAAAGCATCACTACTGAGATACTTAGCATATACATCCTGTATTTCCCCCCGCCCCTGACCAAAAACACCACTGTTGGTAATTTATATTTTTCTATGTGAGGATATTTAGGAATTTTATTTTGTGAACTATTTTTGCTTTCTTTTTTAACATTATCAGGGATACATTGCATTATTGTAAGTACCTTATAAGCAAGACAAAGTAGGGTAAAGCATGTATATTATAATTTTTATTCAGCTGCATAAATTTAAGTTTAAAACTGTACTTATCAAAAAGAGTTGCCTTCATCCTATGCAGCTAAATATTATACCTCTTATAAAACACCAAGAAAATAGCCCATTCATGGGAAGCTTAGTATCAGCAACATGTATACTTTCTCATACTTTCTTATCCAGAAGAGACATTTGTACTGGAAGAATGCCCAACTGGATAGCACAAAATTATAAATATAGACTAGGACATTGAAAGTAGCAGGAAAGTGACAACACAAGAGAGCTTGCTGGAAAATATCCAACCATTTGATATGAAAAATAGTGATATACATGGCTGAATTCTCTCTAGACAGCCATCATATATTCATGTAATTTATATTGATTCTCTCACATAAACAAGGCTTGCAATAGCAATACTTCATAACAACTTGCTCTTATCACAGTGGGAACCAGATTTTTTTAATTTTTTTAATTATTATAAGTATATAACAGTTGTATATCTTTATAGGGTGCATGTGATGTTTTGACACAGGCATACAATGGGAATTAATCAAAGCAGGGTAATTATGGTATCTGTCACCTCAGACATTTAACATTTTTTGTGTTAGGAATATTCCAATTCCAGATTTGACGATATTTGTTGGTTTCAATATAGTCAGTCTACCATCAACCTATAATAATAGTTGAAGTCATTATTCATTGTGAAGATAAAAATATGAATTTAAAATAACTGAACCAATTAGCAAAGGAAGAACTTCTTGTGACTTATTATACATAGTAGGCAGAATTATATGATTATCCCCTATGACTCATTACTTTGAATAATGCCTTCTTCGTAAGTATGGATGAGACCTACAACTTTCTTCTAAAAAATTGCATATGGCAGAGGTAACAGAATATCCCCACTGTGGTGATGTTATGTTACATGGCAAAGATGAAGAGATTTGGCAGATGTAATTAAGGTCTCTAATAAACTCAATTTAAGTTAACTGAAGGGAAAATTATCCTAGGTGGGGCTTCATAAGCTAGTAATCCTCTTATTTCAGGGTCTAGAGCAGAGGTTCTCAACCTTCCTAATTGCCGCATTGTTACAAATGGAAAAAAGGGGTCGTGACCCACAGGTTGAGAACCACTGGTCTAGAGGGGAGACTCAGAAGAAATCAGGGATATTATCATATTGCTTGTGTCTAAGAAGAAAACAGCCATGTTATAAACTGCCAATGGAGATGTGTGAGCTCTAGAAGCTGAGTGCCTTAGTCCTCAAACTATAAGGAAGTAAATTCTGCCACCTATCTGAATGAGCTTCAGAGAGGACCACAGCTGCAGAGGAGAACCAAGATGACACCCTGATTCCAGCCTCAAGAGATTCTCAGTAAAGAATCCTACCAAGCAGTGCTCACGTTTCTGACCTCCAGAACTATGTGATAATGGGCACTGTTTTATGTCACCACATTTGTGGTTATTTGTTACCCAACATAAAAAACTAAGATAGGACTTCTGAATGAGGGAGTAAAGACATCTGAAAATCCACTGTTCCATAAAAGGGGTAAAATGCCAGAAAAAATAGTCCAAATCAACCCTTTCAGAACTTTGTAAATAACCAAACATGCACCAATCGAGGGAGGGGACGTTTATATGAAAAAAATGATTGAATCTTGGTAAGAAAAGCTGCCTTGGTTGCGTTTTAACTTAATTTAACTCCATCACCTTCTCTCTAGCTCTGAACTAGTATTGAAAAACCAAGAGCTTTCCAATAAAAGCTATGAAAACTGGCAGTGTAGCAGCTACTACATAGGACAAACCATTGAGAATGCTTTTGAGCCCAAAGCCCTATTCCCAAAAACTATCATTATTTGAGCTGTCTAGCTGCTTCCTGGAAATCTCCACTCACAGGATTTATCTTCATTTGATCTGAGTTAGAGCTCAGTGTGAAAAGCCTCTTCCCAAGCTTTACCAAAAAAAAAAAAAAAAAGTAGCTATTGTCTACCTGCTTACACCAATGATAATATTGGAGCAAATAAGAGGCTTAAAAGTCAAAACAAAATAAAACTTAAAGAAAAAGTTGTGGGATGAGATGCTCATAGGGCAATATGAAAAACTCTGACATTTTCCTGGGAATACAGAAGGTCATGAAAATACACAGGGGTATGTCCTTGCCTAGGAAAGGCCTAAGAAGTCAGTAATCTCTCAAATGTGGCTAAGCTTGAGGAGCTGCACAAGTAGAAAGTGAAAGCTACGGCAGAAGGTGGGAGCATCATCAAAAGTATGCTCCATCACTCATAAGGAGTCCCTTGAAGAAAGGAGGAAAATTAACACCTTCAAGAAATTTAAGGAAAACTCTGTCTAAGCCAGCAGTTCTCAAACTGTGGGTCACGACCCACAGGAACTGCATTAAAGGGTCAAGTCATTAGGAAGGTTGAGAACCACTGGTCTAAGCATTGTCTGGGTGGTAAAGCTCACTGAGAAGCTTTGGCAGACACACATGACAAATAATATGCATCACCAACACCAACAGCAACAACAAATAACAAAAACATAAAAACCGGACAGATTGTGGGGAGAAGGGAAATATCTAATTTTCAGAGATGCCATATTATTTAAAATGTACATGATTCCACCAAGTAATTATAAAATATACAAAGAAATAGGACGTATGCACATACGTCTAAAAGAAATTAATCAGTAGAACCTGTCCCTGACAAAAATCCAGATACTGGAGTTACTAAACGAAGTTTTTAAATCAGCTATTACAAATACGTTGAAAGAACTAAAGCAAACCATGCCTGAACAACAAAGGAAAGTATAAGAACAATGTCTCATAAAGGACTATTATAAATAAATAAATAGAAACTATGAGGAAAAAAAGCAAACCTGGAGTCAAAAACTATAACAAATTAAAACCTTCACTAGAGGGTCTCAATAACAGATTTGAGGTGGCAGGAAAATAGTCAATGGAGGTTATGCAGATTGAGAAAAAGAAAAAAAGACACAAGATTCAAAGGTTTGAAGAACACAAATGTATTAACATATACACAATGAGAGTACCAGAAGAAGAAAGAGAAAAAGAGAAAAAAAAATTGAAGAAATAGTGACTGATAACTCTAGATTTGATTTAAAAAAATATATTAATCTGCATATCAAGAAGCTCAAAAAGCCCTAATAGAATAAACTCAAAGATATTCACACTAAACATATCATAATCATACTGTCCAAAAGAAAAAGACAAAGGGAGAGTCTTGAAAGCAGGAAAGAAAAGTGGCACATCACAAGTGATCCCCAGTAATAGTAATATCTTTCTTATCAGAAGTCATGGAGGCCCTAAGTCCATAAGATAACATGGGAGGCAGACAGACTGAATTCCTCACAGACCTTCCAACTCAGGGTAAGATGCCCAGTCAAAGGGATGTCTACGTGATTATGGGGAAATCGACAGTGCAGGCAAGCTGGGACCATCAACTAGTAGCTTAGGCTAGAGAAGCTGAGATGTCTGTCTGAGGAGATGAGAATTGCTCTCCAAACTTTCTCTTCCAATTGCGCTGTTATCTGAACACTTCACGTGTTCCATTACCCTATGTCCTTGTTTATTCTTTACCCAACCTTCCTGGGGGCTATAATCTCTCCACTCTCAATCTGAACCTTGACTGCTAATGACTGCTATGCATTTTTGCACATCTAGTCTGTTACATACCAAATAAAAAGATTCTAGGAAGCGAAGCAGGACAGGTGCTGCATTGTAGTCATGCTGCCACCAGACACATGAAACAGTGTATGCCTTTATGGGCTTCCAGTTTTATACACTAAATTGGGGGTAAGTTTTATGATTTCCTCACTGCTATCTCCCTTGCTGACCACTGTCCTAGATTGGGGTCCACTAGATGCCCAACACTCAAAGCATTGAAATAAGACTGTGAAAAATTCTATATGCAGCAAATTATTCTTCAAAAATGGAAAAACTAAGGGAATCATCACTAGTAGAACTTTCCTACAATTAATACTAATGGGATCGGGTCTGTAGGGGTGGGAAGTGCCCTATGGGGGAGTGGGGGGGGGGAGGCTAGAAGCATTGTGCCCCGTCCACAAGTAGTTCCCAGCTCACCAATGGGAACGAGGGCAGAAAGTCTCTCCAGCAGCTTGGGAGCCCTCCCAGTGTCAGAGATGTGGAGGAAGGAGAAGTGAACTCCTCCACCTGCCCATCTGGTTGGGCTGCAAGTCTCTCTGGGGCTATCTTATGTTAACATCTGTTCCTTCTTGTTCTGCTCTATAACTTCTTCCCATGGAATCTCTTGTTCTGACACTGTTCAGCACAAAATTACACTCATTCTATGATTGTTTGCTTCTTTAGTTTTTTCTTTTGCATCTAAAACTTTCCCTTCTTCCTGAGATAGTCTAGCAGCTGGAGTCTCTGGTCAGCCCACTTGATATATTATGTATACATTTTTTGGTGCCCTCAGTAATGTCTAATGTGAATGAAAATAATAGCCCAAAAGATAGAAGAAAAGGGATTATATAATGGCAATATTTGTGTATATCATTAACTTAGTATTAACTAAAATTGAGTTTTATAATATGTTAATTGTTATTCCCAGGGAATCATTAAAAAATAATTTAAAATAGTAAAGGAAATTACAAGAAATTAAGACGGTGCACATAATTTAACCCAAAATAAAGCAGTGATGGAGCAATAAACAAGAAAGATATAGCTAACCTAGTTAACCAAGTATGTGCTGTTTCTGTAAAATATAACTTCCGTGACCTCTAGTCCATGAATGATCCCCCCCATAAAACAAAGATAAGGATCCTCACTACAGAACAATATACACCATAATGCCACAAACATCACAAGACTAACAGATTCCCATACCATCACGAGTAAAATCTGGTTTATGTAACAAATGAGGTAATCCACAAGCAATGAACAGCATGCCTGGAGGTCTAAGGGGAACCAATTCTTATAGATAAACATAGGCGGAATTGGGATGAAAGTACTTATATTGATGTATTGCCTTTGTGGCATCTCTCACTTGGTGAGGGAGACCCTTTTCCACTGTCCTAGAAAAGTCTCTGCAAATCTATACTTACTCTTTTTCTTCACTTTAAATAAACTTTGCTTCTATTCTATCCTGGAGTCCCAGTTGCCTCTTTTTTCATTACCCCAGTTTCTTGGTCTCCCTTTCACGCAGCAGAACAGGTGAACAGAACCAGGTCCACTAAAAGTTCAGAGGGAAATTCTCACTTGTAACAGAAACCAAATTTATCTAATTACATAGTCTTTGTTTTCAACCACCAAAACCAAAAAAAACTAAAGTGGCTGTACCAGCCAAGAGCCCCAGACTTCCAAGTTCTCTAGGTTGTAAACAGTGTAGAGTGAAGAACATTGTTAGGCCTGAGAGCCTTGAATTTTGACTCTGGTCTATATCGTACTTACACTGCAGTCATTTTTAAGTGTCACTGAATTTTTAATGCTTGTTTGAGATTCAATTCCTGGCTTCATGCTTGCAATCAGCATATCTTAATCAAATCTCTCCTATAGATTTGAATTTACTTGCCATCTGGAATGGAAGAGCAGCTCAGAGACTTTTAACTTAATTGGGGTACAAGCCCTTTTATTTGGCCCAGGTGCTGTTTGGCAGCCCCAGTCCCAGTGGTACTGTCTGGGGCAAGCTTCCCTTCAGACCTCAGTCAGCAAAATGAGACATCAGGAAAAGTGCTGATGACTGGACCACTGCAACCAGAAACCATTTAATTAATATACAGGTTTAATGCATTTGGTAATTAAAATTTAATGCTTTTAAGATATACAATAGAAACAATTCCTCTTGCAAACATTTAATCCATTGTGCTGTTAAGAATGAAGTTGAAAAGGGAATTGAAACGGGGTTATTCATCCTTTTTAAGCATTAATCATACTGAAGATCCGTAAAACACTCACTTGTGCTTAGCTCTTGTTGATTGATTACTATTCTTGCTAAGTTTTGAGGTTTCTCTTTCTAGAGACAGCTTTTTAAAAAAAATCCCAGAAAGCCTGCATACAGAGATGCCCCTTTAAGAATATAGATTATCAGTGAAATACTACAAGAAATGTAAATTATCCCTCACACAAACAAACCAAAAATGTGAAGATTCAAGCTAGCAGATGGATGGTAAACCAAATCCCATTTTCACCCTCCTGAGACTTAGATTTAAGTAATTTACCAAGGAGTTCATAATATACCATTTGAAAAGATAATAATAATCCAGTATCTATTTAATAACAAAGTCTACAGTCCAGTGGAATTTTGGTTCCTTGCTATATCCTGTCCCAAAACAAAATAGCTTCCCTGGAAAGTTTCAGAAATTCTTTTTATATGCATTCTTTAGACGAAACAATTCACATTAGTAATTGAAAAAAATTCTGCAAGATAATTAAAAATAATCAAAATGCTTCTCTTTTCCACTTGGAAAAAATAATTTTTTTTTTTTTTTTTTTTTTTTGTAGAGACAGAGTTTCACTATTGCCTACAGTAGAGTGCCATGACGTGACACAGCTCACAGCAACCTCCAACTCCTGGGCTTAGGCGATTCCCTTGCCTCAGCCTCCTGAGTAGGTGGACTACAGGCGCCTGCCACAATGCCTGACTATTTTTTTTTTCTTTTTGCAGTTTTGGGCTGGGGCTGGGTTTGAACCCATCACCTTCGGTATATGGGGCCAGCACCCCGCCCACTGAGCTGCAGGCACTTTTACAAAGTGACACCCAGTAAGATCCTGCAGAGGATCCAAAAAATATGTTTGGAGAAACACTTGATTCTGCCTCCAACAATTGCTAACTCACTAAAACTATTAAAGTTTGAGTAAAATACCATACTGCCTTATCAAAATTCAGTCATTGTATAAATATTTGCTCATATATAGCACCAAATCCATGCACAAAAGTTTTTGCAACAGTACTATATGTAATAGCCCCAAATTATAAACACTCCATTATCCTTCAACAAAATGGATAAATATATGTGCTATAAGACTTTAGTGGAACACAATGCACCAATTAATCCAATGAATGGAGCTGGATGTAGGGATATTTACATGTCTGGCCCCTTGAGAGGCTGAGGCAGGGGGATTTCTTGAGCCCAGGAGTTTGAGTCCAGCCTGGGCAATATAGCAAGACCCTGTCTATTAAAAAAAATATGACTGGACGGTGCCTGTGGCTCAGAGGAGTAAGGCGCCGGCCCCTTATACCAGAGATGGCGGGTTCAAACCTGGCCCTGGCCAAAAACTGCAAAAAAAAGACTAATAACAACATGGCCATACCAATTAAACATAATAGCAAATCAAAGAAAATGACACAGAAGAATACATGGTATATTATTTTATTTATTTAAAGTTTAAAAACAGTTATTATAGGTTGAATTGTGTCTTTTTCCCCCAAGTTCATATGTTGAAGACCTAACTCCAGCATCTTGACATGTAACCTTATTTGGAAATATTGTAACTGGCTCTATGAACAAATTTCAATGACCCTTGCATTTTTTATAATCCTCTTTCTTAACTACTGAGCCTTTTGAGTTGTTTCTCAGAAATGGTGAATTTTCTGCAAGATAAAAGAGTTGAGATTCTGAAGGCCCCTGAGCAGACTTCAAAACTCACCATTTATTAACAACCACCCAATGCATGAGCTTCTTGTCAATTTCATTATGTCCTACCCCAGTGCACTGTAGCCTCTTGTAAGTGTTCCCTCCTTAAATAGCCTCAACTCTCCATTCATGGAGGAGGCAGATTTGAAGCAGCTTATCCTGTTCTCTTGACAAGATGTCTCTCCTTTTATTATTTTTTTTTATTAAATCATAGCTGTGTACATTAATGCAATTATGGGTTACAATGTGCTACTTTTATATACAATTTGAAATACTTTCATCACACTGGTTAACATAGCCTTCACTGCATTTTCTTAGTTATTATGTTAAGATATTTATATTCTATCTTTAGTAAATTTAACATGTACCCTTGTAAGATGCCTTGTAGGTGTGGTCCCACCAACTACCCTCCCACCACCCATCCTCTCCCCTCCCCTCTCCTCTGTCTCCTCTCCCCCCACCCCCCATCTTGGCTATCGTTGGACTATAGCTTTCATTTGGAAGTGTGGGCAGTTATAACTTAGTTTCATAGTAGGGCTGAGTACATTGGATACTTCTTCTTCCATTCTTAAGAGACTTTGCTAAAAAGAATATGTAAAATACTAGAAGAAAGTGCAGGGAAAACACTTGAAGAAATCAGCCTGGGAGAATACTTTATGAGGAGGATCCCCCAGGCAATTGAAGCAACACCAAAAATACATTACTGGGATCTGATCAAACTAAAAAGCTTCTGCACAGCCAAGAACACAGTAAGTAGAGCAAGAAGACAGCCCTCAGAATGGGAGAAGATATTTGCAGGTTATGTCTCTGACAAAGGTTTAATAACCAGAATCCACAGAGAACTTAAATGTATTAGCAAGAAAAGAACAAGTGATCCCATCTCAGTGTGGGCAAGGGACTTGAAGAGAAACTTCTCTGAAGACAGGCATACAGCCTACAGACACACGACAAGATGTCCTTCTAATTTAAAAAATTCTTTCTTCCTTGGCAATCCTCCTTGTCTCAGTTGGATCTTTGTGTGGTGAGCAACAGAACCTAGGCTTAACTCCCCTTGCAGTTTTGATAACAATAGGCTCATTATAGATGTGATTATGTAAGATGGGGTATTACTGGATTAATGTGTGACCTTAGTCCAATATGACTGGTGTTCTTACAAAAGGGGTAAATTTGGACATCAAACACACCATGTGAACAGGAGGGCAGATATCAGATTATTTCTACAAGCCAAAGATTACTAGCAAACCATTCAAATTGGGAAGAGGTGTAAACCAAATTTTCTTCATATCCCTCAAAAGGGCTCATTTTGGACTTCTAGCCCTCAGAAATGGGAGACAATAACTTTCTGTTGCTTAAGCCACCAGTAGTGCAGAACTTCCTTATGGAAGTCCTAGCAAACTAATAAAACTGGCAAAAATCAATTCATGACAGTAAAAGTCAGGGTAGTGCTATCTTCGGGTAGAATGGGGATGATGGGGTAGGAACAGTGACTTACAGAGGGCCAATCTGGAAGGCAAGTGGTAGGGCACTTCCAGCGAGCCAACAATATTTTGAGTCAATAGTTACATGTGCATGTCATTTTATGAAAGCTCAGCCAGCTGTACCCTTAGGGTCATACACTTTCCAATATGCAGGTTACACTTTAACAAATTTTTAAAAGTTTACCAGTGAATGAACACAGTCCTACTCTTCAAAAACTTTCAGTCTAGAGCCTGGTACCCATTCATAGCCTGGTACAAACCAGGCAGCAAAGGTGCGCAAGCACAGCGCCATCTGTATACCCAGCCACTCCCGCATCACGGCATCACTGCCTGAGCTGAGCCTCCTGTTAGACCTGTGGTGTTAGATTCTCATAGTAGCCAGGGACCCTACTATTAACTGCACATTGAAGGGATTTAAGTTGTCCTCTCCTTATGAGAATCTAAAGCCTGATGATCTGAGGTACAGCTGAGGTGGTGATGCTGGCACTGGGGAGCAGTTCCAAATACAGATTATCCTTTGGAGAAAAGTCTGACTGCACAGAGACCATAAGAAATCAATTGCTTGCAGACTCATATCAAAACCATCCTCCCCTCCCCTCATCCATGCAAAAATTGTCTTCCATGAAACTGGTGCCAAGAAAGCTTGGGACCACAGGTCTAAAGAAAGATGCAGAAAAAACAAGGTTAAATTACAACAGTGAAATAAATTCTTATAAAAGGATCAGCACAAATTCAAAAGAAACAACCTTGTATATATGTGAGTGTGTGGCGGAGGTGCGGAGGTGCTGAGGTGCCGAGGTGTGAGGAGAATGAACTTCCCAGTGGAATTCACTCACAGAAGGCGAAGACTTGATGAATACAAACTAGTGAAATGAAGAAATGGATGATATGTTCAAGTGAGAGCAAACAGGCTGTATGAGAGTAAGAAAAAAATACAAAGAATGGAGAACATGACCAGTTAAGGAACTAAACGTCGTTTCATTTGCCGGGCAGAGTGTAAGGTGAGAAGTGTAGAAAGAGGAGGTGAGAGAAATGAGCAGCAGCTGGAAAATGGGGAGCTTTGGAAGAAGCCAGAAAGCACTGGAGACAGGACTGTCACTTAATTTAAAGTGAAAATTTTGTTCCTTCCAGGTATTAAAAAAATTACCTGTGTAAAATGTATGGAAACAAACCATTCCCTTCGCAAGATGAAACTCTGCAATTTTTGGAAAAGGATTATTTGTTCAAGCTAATCACAGAGATGAAATTTTAACAAAGAAAACAGTACCAAAGATAGGGTGTGTATGGTATGCTTCTGAAGAGAAATAAACCTTCCCCTGAAAGAATTTAAGGGTTAGTTTTAAAAGCACCTGCTTTTGAGACCTCACTCTCTAACCTCCCCGCTATGTGACCCTGTGGAGATCCCTTTGTCTCTCCAGGCTCTCATTTCCTATCTGTGATTTGAAGAAAAATAGAAGCACCTTTTTCCTAGGTATGTTGAAAAAATTAAATGTAATATACCGTAAAATACTTGCATTAGTCCATAATGGATTACCACAAATTTAATAGTTTAAAAGAACAAAAAAATCTATATCTTTTAGCCCTTCAAGTCCAAAAGTCTTCAACAAAGGTAGGTACGTTCCTTTATGGAGACTCCAGGGAAGATTCCATTTCCCTGCCTTTTCTATATTCTAGACCAGGGGTCCTCAAACTTTTTAAACAGGGGGCCAGTTTACTGTCCCTCAGACCATTGGAGAGCTGGACTATAGTTTTAAAAAAAAAAAAAACTATGAACAAATTCCTATGCACACTGCACACATCTTATTTTGAAGTAAAAAAAAACAAAATGGGAACAAATACAATCACACCGCTGCATGTGGCCTGAGGGCCGTAGTTTGAGGACCCCTCTTCTAGACTAAAGGCCACCAAATTCTTTGGCTTCCTCCAACTTCAAAGCCGGCAACACCAGAGACTCAAGTCCTTCCCACGCTGCCATCTATCTGATCCTCTGGGGAAGGTGCAGTGCCTCATTTTTACTGGTTAGGCTGGGATAATTTCTAGTTCAAATCCTTAAACTGAATCACATGTGCAAAGGCTCTCTGACCATTTAAAGTAATATATTCACAAACTCTGAGGATTAGGGAAACGTTGTGGTGGAGGTAAACTATTAAGGCTTATTGTGGTAAGCTATTTTTTTACCACAATACTGAATACAACACTCTCAAAGATTGTCAGTTTATTTTTAATTTTTTTCTTTATTTTGAAAATCAACTCACAGATTGGTATGAAAATGCAGTCCAAAGTATTTGAGGTTATCCTACAAAACCAAGAGTTTTAATAATTGATAAGGCCACTTTTGAAAAAAAGAAAGCATCTCAGAACAGTAGACAACCTTTCAATAAATGGTGTTAAAGGGGAACAAAACAGTTCCCATATTAAATCATCACAATTTATAGTTTTATATACTAGTAATAATAATTCTCTGTTAAACATTTGTATGTAAGCATACTCAAATAGTTTCCTTGCCCTATACCAGGATTTCTCCCCCTGGTGCGTTTGGTATTTTGTGGGGGGTAATTCTCTGCTGGCTGGAGGCCTTTCTCGTCCTGTGCATTGCTGTATGTAGCAGACAGGCTGCTACATACTGCAATCTACCCACTAGATACCAGTAAAAGCCTCCATTGTCAAGTTGTGACAAACCAGTGTCTCCAGATATTGCCAAATGCCCCTGGAGGTCAAAACTAAAATGTATGAACTGTTTGGTTAGTGGAGCCACATCATTTAAGAAATAGAACTGAATATAAAACCCAGAACGTGCTGTCAAATATTGGCAAAAACTGAATCTACTTGAGATAGATGCCACATTCCATTTGCCTACAGGTATAAAACACTAATAAAATTGAAAAGTAAATATGCATTTTGATGCCTGCTTTTCTTAAAGTGTCATTTTCTTTTCTCAGTGATATCACCTGCATACGTACGTAAAATGAGCAGAAAATGTAAATGGGAGACGCAGGTGCAGGGACATGAAAGTCTGTCTTCTAATTAACTCTTTTGAATAACCTGAGCTTCTGTGTTATACCCGCAAAGCAACTCCAATAAGGACTTTTAATGGGACGTACTTTCTGTTGCCAATTTCAAAGTTTTAGGCACATGCTAAAAGGGAGGTTGGATAAAGAAAGGATGTGTGATTGAATAGTATTCAAGATTGAAAGAAAGAAAATGATCTACACAAAACCTATTGTACCCCAGGCTCTGAACGTTTTCCCTTTTGAGAAGTGGAGTAATTGTCTTCCATTTTCACTACACTCAGAACTGCTTGCTTCCTTCTGGTGTCCTGGAAGATCCACTAATGACAAGCACCTGAATTTGGGGGGAAACAATAACCCTTGGAATCTTATGTGATTGAAATGAATCTTCAAATAAAGCACACTGTAAAACCACCTTAATGTTTTGAATTGCCAAATTTATTATTGGATTTTCTTTTTCTGTTTCTTTTCTATAATAGATTTATTTTCAGTTTTCCAATGTATTGCATGATACAATAATTATACCAATTTATTTTGCTATATAACTTTTAAAAAATAGTAAAACCAGAAAGTTAGAGTAATAAAATGATTACTGCTAAATTCTATGCATAAAGCGTTACATATATTGGCAAATATCCAATTGAATAGAGTGAAAAATCATTCTAAAACTTAGCAAAACTGTGTTACTCTGAACCAAGCTTTCAGTAATAGGTCTAAACAATATAATACACAGCTATAAAAGACCTGTGTAAACATTGGCTGTTATCCAGTAATTACTGGAGATGATGAGATAGTTTGGAATGTGGCATTTTTTATTCACATGTTATGACCCAAATGAGAACATCTGCCTAAAGGCATTATAGTTAGGCCATCTGCTGTTTGGCCAACACAACCTGCCTGAATGAAGAGAAATAAAGTCTTCGTGGAGATATGTACAAATGGAATTTTTAATGGACCATATCTAAGATGTTACTAGTAAACAAAAAAATAAAAGTATCAGTGTATTTTTCAATTTAACATTTGTTCTTCTCATGCCTATTGTCAGAAGATAAAATTTCATTTCTTTTTTGACCACAAATGCATAAAGGCAGGTAAGCAAGACAGAGTGTAGCTAAGAAGATACTCTCAGCTGGGTAATAAACAGGCACTCCATAAATATTGTGACAGATTGCATTTTCAAAGATAGCCACACTGTATCTTCCATCTCACACAGGCTTCTACAATATGACCTTGGCAACTCACCAAGAGGTGGTACCCATGTACGCTCCTTTTGAATGTGAACAGGTGTGACTCAACTGGTAACTAACAGGAGAGTGACAGTGCTGAGAATGTTGCCATGTGGTTTCTAAGGCAGCTTCTACCTATTGACTCCAACATTTGCACTTAGAACCTTGAACTTGCATGTAAGCTGTCATGCTGTGAGGAAGTCAGGCCCGTCTGAGCACCAAGGATGCCACACCTGCTAGCAGTCTTAGACTGTGGGTCCTGCCAGCTCACAGTCAACACGCCAGTGAACAAGTATCCAAAGGTACTAGGCCCCAGACACCACTGCCAGATGTTGAATCTTCTACCTCAAGTCCCAGACAGTGTAGAGCAGAGAAAGGCCATGGCCACTATTCCTGTACCTGACAAACAGAAGCCATGAGCACAATAAAGGCTTCTTTTACATATTCACCACCAAGTTTGTCTTGGTTTGTTTCACGGAATAGTCACTGAAACAAACAACCAAACACAAACATATTGTACTGGATGTTCATTTAAAATCTTAATAACAAAAACAAATCCATGGATAGTACTGAACTTTATCCTCACTACATTGACCCAGAAAATAGACTATAAAATGAGGTCCCCACAAATTTTGCCTCATCAGTTATACACATGAATGATCATTTTTATTTGTATTTAAATAATTTTTTAAAGAACAATAAATTTTCTTAAATTTTATTTTTAATTGACAAATAATAATTATCTATATTTATGGGATGCTCCCCTACTTTGATCTGGGCAAAGATTCTTTGGCTGTGATCCCAAAAGCACAGGAAACAAAAGTAAAAATAAACAAGTGAGATCACATCAAATGAAAAGAATATTTTTAAAGCTTGGAATTATAGGTCAATGGCAATTATTAATTGCAACTTTTTTTTTTAATTTCCAACAGAAGTTAATTGAAAGTAAATTGCCTTTTAGAATATCTTTTTGCCTGTAAAAGTTTTTCATCAGCTTTCCTAGGTAGAGTGATCACTTTGGTTTCCATTCCTGAGTCCTTGGTCAAAAGAAATTCCCAGTTGCTACTGAGTGAGTATCTAACACTACAGACAGCTGAGCAGCAGTGGCGCTTGGCTTCTGACCTGAGTGTAAAAGTACCCTGTGTTTATAGTACCTTTAAATTACTCAATTCCAGGATTTCCTTTTAGTGAACTGATGACCCTGAGACTTTAAAGCTACTTAGCGTAAGTGGCCTTAGTCTGGTATTGCTTAGCAATTTAAGCTAGCCAGGAAGGGACTAGAATGAAATCAGTACCCTCACAAGACTTAGAGACAGAGGCCTATAGGCTATGTAAGAAAATTCTAGTCAAGATCATAGTTTCCATGCCTGCCTTTCCAGTGCTGACAACTAAGTGACAAGACCAACTTCCTGACTTATGTGATAGCAGTAACATAATTTGGCTACATTCAACCACCTTGGACAGTATAGTCCTTGTTATCCGGAACTCAAGCAACCAGCACACGACCCAGCTGGTTTTGCACTGTGCCGTCAGTAAGTCCACGCTGCATGCATCACTCCTGTAGCTCCCTGGTGTTCTCTGTAATAGTTTTGAGTGTTAATGTGTGATACTTAAAGATAAAAAAAAAAAAAATGGTAGTAAAGTTGAAAAGTATATCGACTGTCATTTAACTACTGATAAAATTGAACACTGCATTTACAAAGCCGTTTTATCATACAGTAAAACTGTGCTATAGTAAAGTTTGCGTTTATTTGCACTAATTTGCTTTTAATTAGTGGAAGTCAATACAGGGGGTATGGTATGGTATGGTATGGTATGGTATGGTATGGTATGGTATGGTATGGGACATGCACATAGAAGTAGTCAGACCTATTTCTAATGGTAACGCTCAAGAAACCGGAAATTACATTTATCCAGAATCCACCAATCCCCATGGGTGCTGGACAATGGGAGATTACTGTATTTGTGCCACAAGATTTTTCTACAAACCTCAAAATTATTCTCTTGTGTTTTGTCATGGTTAAGTTAAAATTGCCCTCAGAAGATGTATTGAGAGTGGATACTGCTCTCTCTAGTTGAGGGCAAAAGTTTGCAGAATGCGAAGGCCCTCTGAACTCCTGGTTCGTGTTTCACAGTGGGCCTCTTGCATCATCTGCTTACTCCCTCCTCTCCAGAGGGGAGTTTGTAAGAAGCTGTTGGATGGCCGGTGTATCCACAAAGCACATAACTCCTCTCTGCTAGGGTGTTTACAAAGGCAGGTTCTCCCAAGGGAGGTTTGAAGTGTTGGCAGCCTTGTGGACTGTGACTGGGTGAGGCTGAGTTATTAACTTGTTCTCTTGTGTCAGATGTATCAGGAACATGGATGACATTTTGATCCTTTCAACCTGACTTTTATTCCATCTCTCATTTGTTTGTTAATTCTAACAGGGAAAACAGAAGTATGAAAAATAGTCACCTCTAGTGCCAATAGAATGATTAAATATGTCAGTCTAAATCAATTACTGGATAATTCACAGTGTAGATTTGCTAGAACTCCCTCTCAATTCCTTCACTCCCTAGCACTGGTTCAAGTTTGTCCTTCAGGTCACAGCCAAGCTATTCCCTATGTGGTATGTGTTTATGTAACTATATGTCTGCCATTACCGCAATTACTCAATGTGCTTTTCATGTCCTTCCCAAATACGTTATCTGAAGGTGTCCGTTATGACATGTCTTATCCAGACTTGAGTTGTTCTCCTACCAACTTTAAGCTCTTAGAGAACAGTGAACATATCATACTCATTTTTCATAGCCCATATGTGATACAGAACATTAAACACACTGGGCAGAATACACCACAAACATTATCATTTGTTAATCAGTTAATTTTAAATATGAACAATGCAATAGGCAAAATTCTAAACATGGCACCTTCAGGATTCTCATTCCTTATTACTCAAACAATAATATAACTATGAAGGGTCACAATACCTGACTAATTTGCTAAAGTGGCTCACAGAATTCAAGGAAATGCTTACTTAGACTTACCAGTTTATTATGGAGGATATTACAAAGGATACAAATCGAGAGAAGCACAGGGTGAGGTACAGGGGAAGGGTCCAGGAGCTTCTATGCCTTTCCCAAACACACCAACCTTGTGTCCAGCTATCTGGAAACTCTCTGAACCCCCATCTTCTTGGACTTTTTATGTATGGACACTATTAAAGCATGACCAACCATGTATAAATATGATTGAACATGATAGAACAAAAATATATTATTTATGAGTGAGGAATCCCAGCAAGGCCAGTCTGCTCAGATTCTTCTTGGCCTGTCTATGCAACCTCCTTCCTCCAGGTTATGGGGAAAAACCCTTTTGAAACTGTTGTCTTCTGACCTGCAATCAGACAAGGTGGGTCAGGGAATTTATTTATGGCCATTCACAAGACAGAAAAGGAGAAAGAATGTATTTTTACTTTCTATTGTCTGACTTGGGGAGAAATAACAAGGACTATGGAGTGATGAGCCAGGAAGGTAGACAAAAATCTATACACACACACACATACACATACACACGTATCATATATCACAGGAAGTAATTAAGTCATGAGAGTGATCATGATGGAATTAGTACCCTTCGAAAAGGGACATCATAGAGCTCTCTTCCTCTCTTTCCACCACATAAGGAGGAAGCCTGTCTCTATCAATCTGCAACCCAGAAAAGCACCTGCCCCAGAACCCAACCACAGTGATATTCTGATCTTGGGATTCCAACTTCTAGAATTATAATAAATAAATTTCTAATGTTTATAAGACAGAAGTTTGTTATGGAAGCCTGAACTAAGATATTGCCCCATGTCAGCTGGAAGTGAGCCAGCTTCCTATCAAAGGACAATTTAACACATTGAGCAGCCACTTTGGCCACCTGGCGAGGGGCCTTTTACAAGACAGGTGCAAATCTCCTCAAGGAAGTGTAAATTTTTGGATGTGTGTAACTAATTTGACATTTTCAGTGGAGAGGCAACTTCCCACATAGGAGTCTGAGACTCCTCTTACCTATGCAGACTTCATAGGGTTAAAGCAGCTCAGGATACTTGAAAGACTAGACCTTATGTGTTTTCCATAAGCAAAAGTAAGATCTTCACGTAAATAGACCCATGAGACCATTTCTCTCAAAAATTAACCATCAATTATTATCCTGTTAGATATGGTTCTGAAGACTCCATACCATCTGTTGGCCTGAATATCAATGTGTGTGCAATTGCATGTCCCTCTAAAGGACAGGCTTCCACCTGATGGAGAAAGAGCATTTAGGCAACAGGAGTGTGTACATAAGGACTTCTCATTCAGATCCCTTTTTTTGAGACTGCCAATTATTGCCAGATGGAATAGCACTAAAAGAAGAGAGCAATTCATTCAAAAAAGTACGGTTTTCTTTTCTCATTTTTCCCTTCAAATGTCATTAAAGCTGAATCCCAAAATCTGCTTCTGATGGCTATGTTTTACTTTTACAAATCAGGAAGAAATTAAACAGGACAGGGAAACAAATTTGAAAAGAATGGTTAGCAAGTAAAAAATAAATTCTCTAATTAGAAAGCAGGAAGGCCAGTTATTAAAGGAAGAACTATTCCAGGCAAGAAAGCCTGTTTTTAAAATAAATTTGTGTCTTTCTCTCATGATTAGCAAACAAGTAAGAAAGGAGAAAATGAGATTCCATTTAAGCATTTTTCCTTTGGTAGCCAATATTTTGAGTTAAGATTTACTTACACCTGAGGTATATTTGAAATAAATTTCCATTTGAATGGTTGATAATAAGTGGAAAGACAAATATGTTTTTGAGTTAGTGGAAAATTTTCCTATATCAGCAACTAAACTGCTTAATTGTTAGGGAGTTTTAAGATATAATGAGACATGTTTAGGATAAATACATAATAGTAATCCTTGTACCAGAAAGAAATCATGGAGAAGGAAATAATTTGCATAAACATATTTCAGGGCTGACTATGTGGCACCAAACCTCATAAATGACTATGAGGTACACTATATCATTTCCAAGTAAAGAATATTGTATGGATGTGCCATATGTACATTAAACACCCACAGAACCTATAAATTCTTCCCAAAATCTCCAACTCTTAAACTAACTTATATCCTATCATTTTTCTTAAACCTTAGAGAATATTCACATATCTATATATTACATTACATTTAATATAGTATATATGTGTGTATATATCACATTAAATGTTAGCACTACACTCAAAGAAGTGTTCAACAATTTTTCATTGGTATCTTTTAAAAAGATACCTTTTAAAAGTATTTATGGTTTTACGAGATTCTTAATTAGGTGTCCAAAGATGTAAGATTTACCTTTTCTGTGAGTTGTGGTTGCTTATGAAGTAAATTTAAAGACCCATGCTTCCATATGAAAATCTCTACCAAAAATGTGGTACCAATGTGTGTTGCACATTTGAAGGTATAATGAGTTGCTTGAAGTTCACAGAAATTCTCACTATTACCATGTGATAACAGATGTAATATATCATATTGTAGTGGCCTAAAAAGCCTACTCTTGTATAGCTTTCTCTCACAAAATTGTTACCAGTATGCTCCAATAGACTTCCCTTTATATTTCAAAAGCCATAAATGGGATATGCAACTAACCCTAACCCAAACAGTGAACCTTGGCATGACTGGTTAAGTCAATCATGATTCATTACCTGGAACTGAGGGAGGAACATACTTTCCTGAGTATGTGCTCACTAACTTAATAGCTGAACAAAACTGAGTTTCAAAAAGAAGAAGGGGGGCAGCACCTGTGGCTCACAGTGATAGGGTGCTGGTCCCATATGCCGGAGGTGGTGGATTAAGACCCAGCCCTGGCCCAAACACACACACACACACACACACACACAAAAAAAAAAAAATAAAACAAAAAAAAAAAAGGAGAAGAAAACGCCGC
>CAUYPK010093950.1:0-13926 GCA_963574355.1 Loris lydekkerianus
TCTACCTAGATACAGCCAATGTGGTACCATGCCACTGGCCCGACCCTGTCACTCACCTCTTCCCCCGCCTTCTTTCCCTGCCCCTTCTCCACAATAAAAAAATAAATAAATTATAAAAAAAAAAAAAAAAAAAAAAAAGAAATATAAAGTCATGTTTCTGAGACCACTCAGCTAAGTCAGTTTATATGTTGTTTATGAATAATAATGCTTGAAAAAAATAAATATTCCTGGAAAATAATCCATTTCTGGTGGCAATTAAAGATCACTAAGTTATTAATACTCACTCTTCATTCCAATACAGCATCCCACCTCAGCATTTGGTCACATAAAACCCTAGATACAGTGATAATGCATTATTTTTTTTATTTTTGCCTTTCAAAATTCTGTTTTTTAGATTTTACTGTTAAATCAATCTATTAATTATTGCTATTACTTTAACAGTAGCAGTGTACGAAATCATTTGACTTATTGAATCGTAATGTCCTGTTTATTATCACAAATTTACACCAAGTAGGAGTCCATATATCTTCAGAATCTGAGCCTCATTAAAGCGGTGTAGCATAGATAATTGGATATTGGAATAATATTCACAAGACTTTAAGTGTTTTCCCCACACTTTGTTCAAGGACTTATTGATTCATGCCTTAGATTTAGGTATTTTATCCATCTTGAATCAATCTTTGTGAGTGGAGAAAGATATGGGTCCAGTTTCAATCCTTTTCCATGTGATTATCCAGTTCTTCCAGTACCATTTGTTGAGTAGGGATTCTTTTCCCCACTGTATGCTTTTATTTGGATTATAAAAGATCAGATGGCTAGTAAAAACTGATTTTCTCTCTTGGTTTTCTATTCAGTTCCTTATGTGTCTGTCCCTATTTTTGTTTTAATACCATGCTGTTTTGATTACTGTGGATTTGAAATATAGCCTGAAGTCTGGTAGGGTGTTGCCTCCAGCTTTGTTTTTATTATTGAGAATAGCCCTGGCTATATGTTTTTTTGTTTATTTGTTTTTTCTGGTTCCATACCAAAAAAAAAAAAGTTACTATTTTTACAGCTCTTCAAAATATGATGTTATTTTTTTAATGGGAATTACATTGAATCTGTGGATTGCTTGGGGTAGAATAGATATTTTAACAATGTTGATTCTTCCCATCCATGAGCAAGGTCTGTTCTTCCATTTGTTAATGTCTTCTGCAATTTCTTTTCTAGGATTTCACAATTTTGTTTATAAAAATCCTTCACTCTTTTTGTTAGGCATATCCCTAAGTATTTAATTTTCTTTTGAAGCTACTGTAAAGGGAATTGTTCCTTGATTTACTTCTTAATTTGGCTGTTATTGGCATAGACGAAGGTTACTGATTTGTGGATGATTTTATACCCTGAGACATCACTGTATTTCCTGATCAGTTCCATGAGTTTTTCAGTTGAGTCTCTTGTATTTTCTAAGTATAAGATCATATTATCAGCAAAGAGTAACAGTTTGACCTCCTCTTACTCCATTTGAATGCCCTTTGTATTCTTGTCTTGCCTAATTGCATTGGCCAAAACTGCCAACATAATGTTGAATAATAGTGGTGATACTGTACATTCTTGTCTGGTTCCTGTTCAAAGTGAAAAATGTTTCAGTTTTATTCCACTCACCATGATGTTAGCTATGGATTTCTCATAGATGGTGTCAATCAGCTTGATAAATGTGCCATCTATGCCTATATTCTTCCATGTTCTTGTTAGAAAAGAAGGTGGAATTTCATCAAATGCTTTTTCTGCTTCTATTCAGAGGATCATATGGTCTTCGTTTTTGCTTCTATTGATATGACATATTACAATTATGGATTTGCATATGTTAAACCAGCCTTGAATCCCCTGTAGGAAGCCTATATGATCATGATGTATAATTTTTTTAATGTGTAGCTGCAGTCTATTCAATAAGATTTTCTTGAGCATTTTTGCCTCAATATTCATTACTGAAATTGGTAGGTAGTTCTCCTTTTTCTTTGGGTCCTTTCTGCTTTTGGAATCAAAGTGATGTTTGCCTCATAGAACATATTGGTAAAGGTTCCTTCCTTGTTAATGTTTTGGAATAGGTTCTGCAGTATAGATACAAGCTCATCTTTGAAGGTGTTGTAGATTTCTGATGTGAAGCCTTCTGGTCCTGGGCTTCTTTTTCTTGGAAGATTTTTATTGTTTCTGCAATCTTAGTGCTTGACATTGGTCTGTTAAATAGATCTATCTTCCTGTTTAAGTCTGGAGAGATGGTTTGATTTCAGGTATTTGTCTATTTCCTCCACTTTCTCAAATTTCTGGGCATAGAATTTTTGGTAGTAGTCAGAAATAATCACTTGTATCTCTGTGGTATCAGTTTTTATTTCCTCCTTTTCACTTCTGATTGAGGTTATTAAAGATTTCACTTTTCTATTTCTGGTTAATCTGTCAATGCTTTATCAATTTCATTTATTTTTTGGCAGAACCAAGTTTTTGTTTCATTTCCTTTCTTAATGATTCCTTTATTTTCAATTTTATTTATTTCTGATTTTATTTTGGTTATTTTTTTTCCTCTGCTAGATTTGGGATTGGATGGCTCTTACTTTTCCATTTTTTTAAAGATGATTCATTTAATTGTTGATGTAATCTCTTTCTGTTTTTTTCTATGTAGGTTTCTAATGCAATAACTTTCTCTCTTAGAACTGCTTTTTCAATGTCCTGCTGGTTTTGGTAGCTTTGTGTCTTCTTTGTTGTGATATTCAAGGAAGTTAAAGATTTTATTTTTTATCTCTTCCTTGACTCAACTGTCATTCTGCATAAGATTGCTCAGTTTCTATGCCTTTGTGTAGAGATGAAATTTTTTGTTGGAGATGAGTTCCACTTATATTAGCTTGTGGTCTCAGAATATGCAGGGTATGATTTCAATTCTTTTGATTTTGTCAAGATTTTATTTGTGTTTTAGGACATGAGACATTTTGGAGACTGTTTCATGGGCTGATGAGAAGAACATATATTCCTTAGCTTTTGAGATGGTGTGTTCTTTATATGTTTATTAAGCAGAGTTATTCTAGGGTTACATTTAAGTCCTCTCTATCTTTGTTTAGTTTCTGTTAAGATGATCTGTCCATCTCTGTAAGAGGAGTGTTTTGTTTTTTGTTTGTTTGTTTGTTTGTTTTTGCAGTTTTTTTGCCAGGGCTTGGTTTGCACCTGCCACCTCTGGCATATGGGGCCAGCGTCCTATTCCTTTGAGCCACAGGTTCTGCCAAGTGTAAGAGGAGTGTTAAACTAACCACAATTATGTTGTTATAGGATATCATAGTGCTCAGAACAATTAAGGTTTGTTACAGAAAATTTGGACCCTTTATGTTTGGTGCACAAATACATAGAACTAAAATGTCTTCTCGTTTTATTGTTCCCTTGACCAATATGAAGTGTCCCTCTTTCTATTTTTTTTTTTTACTTTTGTTGCATTAAATTCACCTGTACCTGAAAATAAGATTGTGAGCCCTCCTTTCTTCTGATTTCCATTGGCCTGAAATATAGTTTTCCAACCCTCAACCTGAGTCTAAAATTTGTAGATTAACAAAAATGTGCATATATGAAAGAATAATTCAATTAAATTCAAGAAGAGGGGAGGAAGGAGGCTATTTGGCAAGTTACCACTTAATGTGCACAATGTGCAGATGAATGGCATCCTTCTTGGGTGAAAATCAAAACTACAACTCAGATTTTACCTTACAAATGCAAATGATACCTACTTTATTTGTGTACCTCAAAAGTGAGATTCCTCTTTACTTACATCACTTGATGCCTCAGTAATTAAACAGAAAGTATTTCAAAGATCTTTCTTAATAGTACCCTATGAATGAATAGAATAAGTATTATTTTTTCCTTTTCTCTCAACTCCATTGGGTACAGGCAGTTAACTCCCTGTTGCTATTGGTTGGTAAATGGCTAAGGGATTTTTATAGCTAATATTTACTAAAAAATTGTTCTTTGCTAAATTCTATGCTTTATGTACATTATCTTATTTATTCCCATGTTTAACCTATGAGTGAGTATTTAATCACAAGTTTATGGCAGCATACAAGGGGAAAATAATTACTATTGAAACATATTGTTGAGTAAAATTGTGAAGGAGGCTCTCTCCCTTTGATGACTTTTTGACTTTTTTCTTATGGACGTCAGTATCTCCCCAGTCAAAAGCACCTAAAATACTAAAGAATAAACAAAATTCAATTATTTAAAATGTTACTTTGTCCTATAGATCTCATTTTAAGGAAATAAACCTCAAAGATAATAATGAAATTTTCATTATCACATTGTATGAACACTTCATGGTAGATAACTGGAAATATAGGCAGATCAGAAATCAAATAGAAAACATCCATTATCATTGAGACAAGTTTTTCAGGGAAAGTGCTACAAAAATCCTCTCTCTTGACTCATTTCATGAGTTTGAGATCACCCTGAGCAAGAGCAAGGCCTCATCTCTAAAAATAGCCAGGCATTATGGCAAGCACCTGAAATCTCAGCTACTTGGGTGGCTGAGGCAAGAGAATTGCCTAATCCCAAGAGTTTGAGGTTGCTATGAGCTATGATGCCACAGTACTCTACCAAGGGCTACAAAGTGAGACTCTGTCTCAAAAAAGAAAAAAAAAATTTTTTCTCTTCTTCCTTCCCCTCATTCCTCTCCTTTCTCTTTATCTCTCCAACCTCCCCACAGTAGTCCTATGAATGTTCTCATTTCTAACTACAGATTATATAAGAAGTATGGGATGGAGTGAGTCTATTACTTAATAGTTGATGTTAAGGTATGCTTAAGAAAAAGATTCCTGTCTCTTAGGAATACATAGTGCAAAAAACTTTGTTCTTCCCCTTCACTAACCTTCAATTTATCTAAAATCTTCAAAGAACATGCATTAGTCCTTGTCCTCTATCAGAAACAAAGTTGCATCATCAGGGAAGCTATAAGCAACAGAAAGATTATGCTCTATAACTTTCTTATTCTTGTCCATTCCTGTCCTTGTTCAGTATTTTCTCCAAACCACTCTCCACCTACTCTCCCATCAAAGTTCTTGTTCATACTCTATAGAAATATATTTTGAGTGCTATGATAGCATCTAATGACTCGATAAACCTGTTACACAGGCATTCATGTATATGTGCATGATAGGCTGTAAATGTACCTATGAAACCATTTGAAACAATTGGATCATTAATTCCTACTTTAAGTACTATCCACTGGGAAGTAATTAGATTTCATATCCATGTATTTGAAATATTCATTTACACAATAGAGAATAATAGCCTGAAAGACTTGATGTGCCTGTTTTGAGAGCATGGCTAAAGCAATGAGCTCAGATTTTATACTGTCTGCTCTGAATTATAGAAATGTTTTAAATTCACTTTTGAAAAAAAAAGGAACTAATAAGGTAGCTTGTCTCATATGTTATAACATAAAATCATGTCATGTGATCATCACTGGAAAAGAACCTTCTTGAAGTTGTTTTATCTATCCATAGAAATGCCCACAGTACTGAATGTCTGAGGACTTCATTAAACCACCAGTTTTGATTGTAAAGCCCATATACTTTAATGACCAATTTGTAACAACAACTGCCAAAAATATAAAAGGATTATTCTGATTATGAGAGAAACCCTATGGAGTCTTCTTGAATTCAAAAACAGACAAAGCAATGAAGAGAAAATAATAAAAAAATAAATGTTGGCCATTAACTGGGACAATGTTCCCATGATAACACTCATTCAGTTCTCTATTTTGAATAATGGTCTGGCCTATTATAACCTTGTGTTGAACAAACTGATGTTGTGTGTTTCATCTGATTCCAGCATTAGAATTATCAGAATAACATGACCACTTTGTGATCACTAAAAGAATGAAAACAATTCATGAGGTGCTTAATTGGGAATCATATTCTAATAATGGTAAAATTATTTCATTCTATAACACATTTCAATGAAAAGGAAATGTTTGCGTGCATTTATCTCTTTTCATCCTTAGTATATTCTCTAACATTTGTAATATTATCTTTCCTTTATGAATAAATAAACCAAGGTTTATAAAGAATACAGAACAAGCTTGAGCTAAGATATAAGCTCAGTTTACCTAACACTAAGTTAAGACTTTGTCCTCAATACCACAGCTCTACTTTCCTGTCCCAGGACTGGTGCTAACATGCTCAAATGACAGCCTCTTTGAATAAAATTTTCTCCACCTGAAAAATGGGGTACAGGGTGTGGAAAGTAGGCATTAAAACTCTGTGATTAAAATCTATGAATCGAGACAAGGCAAGGTGGCCAAATGGACTCAGCATTACACAGAGGCTACTGTCCAGAAGAAGAGTTAAGGGACAGAAGTTTAGCAAGTAAGCTGATGGTTTGGAGCTGAGCCAAGAGAGAAGATTGAAGAGTGCACATCACCATTACTGAGATGAGCTGCAATCCAAAGGAAACAAACAATAGATACTAAACCCATTGCCAAGAGGACAGGAGTCCCCTCTAGCATGAGAATGGCGTGCAGTATGCTTTCTACAAACAAGTGAGCAGAGTTCAGATCTCCTCCTATTTTATCCCATGGAAGAGACCCTCTAAAAACTGGAAGTCCTTCCCCAAAGAGGACCCACTAGTGTGCCATGGCACTCTTTCATCAGGCATAAAACTGAACATACACTCTAACCTCAATTCTGAACTCCCAGCACTCCCCTTCACTCTCACCACATGGTCAGGAAGCCTGTCCCTCATGGAGTCTAGAACTTTGGGCATTTTCTCAAGAAGTGTGGACAGGGCATAGGCTGTTACAAATCTGTGCTGAATCAGCAGCATGTGTGTAAAGCGGAGACTATGGAGCAAGGAAGCCATATTGGAGAGAGAGAGAGAGACGGTGTCCTGTGGCACAGCACAGCAGCAGAATCAGCAATGGTAAGAATTATAGGAATCACACCCCTCATGATGCTTTGGAGAAACACTTCATGCCTCTCTTAGCAAGCAGAGGGAGTCAGGCCTCTGCTCCAGTGGTGGCCAAGGGTGGAACAGATCTGGGACAGAAACACAAGCCCCGTGAGCAAAGGGTATGACTGAGGTGGTACCTGCCAGGGAAGGGTGTGGTGGGGACATAGAATAGAATATTCACAGGCAGAGACAGCATACTCCCAGGGTGGGGCTAAGTCTGAATTGATTTTTTTATGAGCCCAAGATGCAACCAGACCCAAGAGGAGCATAGCTGGGACAAAAGCAGGAGTGGCAACATCATCAGCCAGGAAAGGGACTGGGAAAGCCCAGGAACTGAGAGCCATTTGTGAGCTCTAACCACACCTACCCTAACACAGAGTGCGGTGGACACAGAGACACCAGCTCCATTAGAATTGGTGCAGCAGCAGCAGCACAGGGCAAGACTGAGTCACAGTTTCTGTGACTCAAATAGTGCCTGTCTCTCAGGGGAATATAGCAAATTCCCTCAGGGGAATATAGCAAATTGACAGAAATGCAAATTCTGTGAGAATATAAGTTGTAGCAACAACAATTGGGGGTGAGGCTGGAACTGAGTAAAACTTCCCACCTTCCATTAAACACCCGAGGTAGTCAGGCATAAGCTGCCCCTGCTGGCTGGTGGCAGAGTGTGGAGGCATGGTCAAGAAGACATACATCTCCCTGTGACTCAGGTTGGCACAAAGCTCTGTTGCACCCCCTCATTGGAGGGGACTGGATCACAGCCCTGCAGAGTTACCAGTGAATGAGTGTGACAGAGGTGCAAGGTGGGGAAGAAGACATCATCCTTCCAAGGCCAATTAAATTGCTGGGTGGGCCCTTCTGACTCCACACAGCACCAGAGCCAGTCATACTTGAACAGCCAGCAGACCCCTGCTATCTGGTTTCTGGAGACATTTTGAACTTTCCCACTTGAGACTGGGTGCTGATTGGGACAAATGATTTGAAACTCTTGATCTGGGCCAATCACCCAAGGACCATCCAAGCTGAGACTTCAAATATTAGTTACTGATTCACTAGGATTGGACAGAGACCAGGTGAAAACAAGACAGACCCACTTAGTCCCACCACACCAAGCAGGTCCCCAGTGTCTCAGGCCATAGTACTGTATGGGTCCTTTGCAAAGCTATAGGGGAAAACCTGCAGTCACCAGTCCCAGCTCTTGGGCAAAGGGCTGGTTAATCACTACTCCAGGAGCCCCCAATTCAATTTCACCTTATCTGTTCATCTAGTCAAATGGTGAAAGTTAATCATGGGGCAGAATCAGCAAAAAAACTCTGGCAACATGAATAATCAGAGAAGATCAACTCCCCCAAAGAAAAATAAGGCAGACACACCAGAAGATCCCATTCATAGACAAATGGCTGAGATGTCAGAAATATAATTCAGAATTTGGATTGCAAATAAGATTAACAGAATGAAGGTTAAGTTGGAATTAGAAATTCAAGAAGCATTTCAAAAGTTGTGTCAATAATTCAATGAATTCAAAGACAAAATCATCAAAGATTTTGTTGCATCAAGGCAGGAAATTGCAACCCTCAAAGATCTGAGAAATACATCAGAATCACTCAGTAACAAAATGGAACAGACAGAAGAAAGGTTTTCTTACATTGAAGACAAAGCTTTTGAATGCTCCTAAATGCTCAAAGAGGAAGAAAAGTGATCAAAAACAGATCATTCTCTCAGAGAGCTCTGGGACAATTTGAAGAAAACTAATATTTGCCTTATAGGAATTCCTGAAGGTGACGAGGTTGCTTCGAAAGTCCCAGATGTTCTACTTCAAGAGATAATCATGGAGAACTTCCCAAACGTGGTAAGTGATTCTTAAATTCAGATAGCAGACAGTTTCAGAAACCCAGCATAACTCAATCCAAATAAAGCATCTCCCAAACACATTATAATTAACCTTGCCAAAGTTAATATAAAAGAGAAAATTCTGAAAGCAACTAGAAGTAAGAAAACCATAACCTAAAAGGGTAAGACTTTTATAATTTTGGCATATTTCTCTGCTGCAACCTTTCTAGCTATAAGAGGGTGGTTTTCAACTTTTAACCTCCTGAAAAAAAAAAAAAAAAAAAAAACTTTCAACCCAGGATCCTGTATCCAGCTAAACTGAGTTCCATTTAGGATGGAGAAATTAAATACTTTAATGAGATTCACATTTTGAAGAAATTTGCCATAACTAAACCAGCTCTTCAGGATATTCTCAGACCTACCCTCCATAATGAACAGCACAATCTTCTACCACCAACATAAACTCACTCAGAAACTTTTGATGAAATTCAAAATTGTACATTGGCAAAAGGATTAAAATTGTCCACTGGAATTTTGAAAATATTGAGACCCAAAATACTACCAGGCTTATCAATATTGTCAACTAATGTGAATAGTGTAAATTGCCCACTAAAGAGGCACAGGTTGGCTGACTGGATACAAAAACTTAGGCCAGATATTTTTTTCATACAAGAATCTCATGTTGTCCACACCTGTGGCTCAAGGAATAGGGCCTTGGCCCCATATACTGGAGGTGGCAAGTTCAAACTTGGCCCTGGCAAAAAAAAAAAAAAAAAAAAAAAAAAAAATCTCATGTTAACTCAAAAGATAAATATAGACTACTCAGGGTGAAGGGATGGTCATTTATAATTCAGGCAAATGGAAATCAGAAAAAAGTAGATGTTGCGATTTTATTCACAGATAGAATTGCTTTACATCAACAAAAGGAAAGAAAGACAAGGATGGTGACTTCATATTTCTTAAAGGTAACACTCAACATGATGTGATTTCAATTATTAACATTTATGCACCCAACCAGAATGTACCTCAATCTATAAGAGAGACTCTAACAGACATGAGCAACTTGATTCCCTCTAGCACATTAATATTCAGAAATTTAAACTCCCCTTTGGCAGAGTTGGATAGATCTTCCATTATGAAACTAAGCAAATAATTTATGGACTTAAACGTAACCATTCAAGAATTGGATTTAACAGATATCTACAGAACATTTCATCCTAACAAAACTGATATACACATTCTTCTCATGAGCCCATGGAACATCCTCCAAAATTGATCACATATTAGGTCACAAGTCCAAACTCAGAAAATTTTAAAGAATAGATATCATTCCTTGCATCTTCTCAGACCACCATGGGATAAAAGTTGAACTCACAAACAACAGGAATCTGCATACACATATAAAAATGTGGAAACTAACCTTATGCTGAATGATAGCTGGGTCATAGATGAGATTAAAAAAAAAATTACAAATTTTTGGAACAAAATGATAATGACAAAATGAATTACCCAACCTCAGGGATTCCAGAAAGGCAGTCCTAAGAGGGAAATTTATAGCATTGCAAACCTTTCTGAAGGGTACGGAAAGAGAGGAAGTTAACAACTTAATGGGACATCTCAAGCAACTGGAAAGGGAAGAAAATTCCTAGCCCAAACTCTGCAGAAGAAAAGAAATAACCAAAATTCAAGCAGCATTAAATGAAATTATAAATAAAAGGATTATACAATGTATCAATAGATCAAAGAGTTGTTTTTTTTGAAAAGGTCAACAAAAGAGATAAACTTGGCTAACATAGCCAGGAATAAAAGAGCAAAATCTCTAATTTCATCAATCAGAATGACAAAGAAGAAATAATAACAGACTCCTCAGAAATTCAAAAAATCCTTAATGAATATTACAAGAAACTCTATTCTCAGAAATACAAAAATCTAAAGGAATTAAACCAATACTTAGAAGAATGCCACCTTCCTAGACTTAGCCAGAATGAACTGGAAATATTAAATAAGCCTATATCAAGTTCTAAAATAGCAGCAACTATATGAAATCTTCACCAAAAGAAAAGTCTGGCAGAACAAATGGCTTGGAGTGGATTTTTACTATGTATATTTTTCTTCTTATAAAAGATACATAAATGCTACCAAAAAGTGAAATAAAAATTCTTCACTGGATTTGTATTTTATTGAATAAAACACGAACATTTACAGAATGTTGCCCTAAAGACAGTGGAATTTGGATGTTTTCTTTCTTTAAAATGGCAAGTAATTGAAGCCACTTAACACATTTTACCTTAAGTAAAACAGTTAAAATAACAAATAAACTTCATTATCTGTGGAACTATTCAATGTTGGTGATTGTGATGGATTATCTGGTTCATGCAATCTTGTAAAATAATAAAAACTGATTAATCAGTTCAAAAGAAAAAAAAAGAAAAGAAAAAAAGAAAAGTCTGGGACAAGATGGTTTCACATCAAAATTCTACCAAACCCTTAAAGAAGAACTAATACCTATATTACTTAACGTTTTCCAAAATATAGAAAAAGAAGTAATACTACCCAACACATTCTACAAAGAAAACATCAACTTGATCCCCAAAGCAGGAAAAAAAACAACAAGAAAAGAAAATTATAGACCAATATATCTAATGAATATTGATACAAAAATATTCAATAAGATCCTAGCAAACAAAATCCAGCAACATATCAAAGAAATTATGTACCATGAACAAGGGTCTCAAGGCTGGTTCAATATACATAAATCTATAAATATAATTCAGGACATAAAAAAATTAAAAAACAAAGAACATATGACTCTCTCAATTGATGCATAAAAAGCTTGTGATAATATACAGCATCCTTTTATGACCAGAATACTTATCAAAACAGGTATGGAAGGGACATTTCTTAAACTGATAGAGGCCATCTATAGCCAATATCATATTAAATGGAGTTAATTTGAAATCATTTCCACTCAGATCAGGAACCAGGCAAGGTTGACTATTGTCTCCACTGCTCTTTAACATTGTAATGGAAATCTTAGCCATTGCAATCAGGCAAGAAAAGGCAATCAAAGGTATTCATATAGGGTCAGAAGAGGCAAACTTTCACTCTTTGTAGATGATATGATTGTATATTGGGAAAACCCCAAGGATTCTACCACAAAACTCTTAGAAGTGATCAAGGAATACAGAAATATCTCAGGTTACAAAACGAATACTCACAAATCTGTAGACTTTATGTATACCAACAATAGTCAAGCTAAAAAAACAGTTAAGGACTCTATTTCTTTCACAGCAGTGCCAAAGAAGTTGCTTTGGGAGTTTACCTAACAAAGGATGTGAACTATCTTTATAAAAAGAACAATGAAACTCTAAGAAAAAAATAGCTGAATACGTTAACAAATGGGAAAAAATACCATGCTCATAGCTGGGAAGAATCAACATTGTTAAAATGTCCATATTACACAAACCAATACACAATTTTAAAGCAATCCTTATCAAAGCTCCACTGTCATACGTTAAAATATCTTGGAAAAATAATATTTAATTTTATATAGAATCAGAAAAAAACTCAAATAGCCAATACATTACTCAGAAATAAAAACATAGCAGGAGAAAATCACTCTACCAGACCTCAGACTATACTATAAATAGATAGTGATCAAAACAGGATGGTACTGGCACAAAAACAGAGAGGTAGATGTATGGAACAGAATAGAGAACCAAGAGATGAATCCAGTTACTTACTGTTATTTGATCTTTGACAAGCCAATTAAAAACTTTCAGTGGGGAAAAGATTCCCTATTTAACAAATGATGCTAGGTGAACTGGCTGGCGACCTATAGAAGACTAAAACTGAACCCGTAACTTTCACCATTAACTAAGATAGACTTTCACTGGATTAAAGATTTAAACTTAAAACATGAAACTATAAAAATACCAAGAACAAGCGATCCCTTTTCAGAGTGGGCAAAAGACTTGAAGTGAAACTTCTCTAAAGAAGACAAGTGCACGGCCTACGGACATATGAAAAAAGCATCCTTAATCATCAGAGAAATGCAAATCAAAACTACTTTGAGATACCACCTAACTCTAGTAAGATTAGCCCACATAATAAAATCCCCAAACCAAAGATGTTGGCATGGATGTGGAGAAAAGGGCATACTTCTACACTGCTGGTGGGAATGCACACTAATACATTACTTTTGGAAGAATGTTTGGAGAATACTTAGAGATCTAAAAATAGACATGCCATTTGATCCTATAATTGTTTTACTAGGTATATACCCAGAAGACCAAAAATCAGAATACAACAAAGACATCTGTACCAGAATGTTTATTGCAGCCCAAGTCATAATTTCTAAGTCATGGAAGAAGCCCAAGTGCCCTTTGACCCACGAATGGATTAACAAATTGTGGTACATGTATACCATGGAATATTATGCAGTCTTAAAGAAAGATGGAGACTGTACCTCTTTCATGTTTACATGGATGGAGCTGGAACATATTCTTCTTAGCAAAGTATCTCAAGAATGGAAGAAAAAGTATCCAATGTACTCAGCCCTACTATGAAGCTAATTTATAGCTTTCATATAAAGGCTATAACCAAACTATAGCTCAAAAACATGGAGAAAGGGCCAAGGGAGGGGAAGGGAGGGGGAAGGTTGTGGTGGAGGGAGGTTAATTTGAGGGGTCATACTTATGGTGCATCTTAGAATGGGTACAGGTGAAACTTACTAAATGCAGAATACAAATGTCTACATAAAATAACTAGGAAAATGCCATGAAGGCTATGTTGAACAGTTTGATGAAAATGTTTCAGATTGTATATTAAACCAGCACATTGTGCCCCTTGATTGCACTAATGTACACTTAACTATAGTAATGAAAATGTGTCAAATGGTCTGTGAAGCTAGTGTATGATGCCCCATAATCATATCAATGTATGCAGCTATGATTTAATAAAAAAAAGAAAAAGAAAAAAAGTGATCCTGAAAAATAATAACAGTCACCTAATATGAGTCAGTCATTCTACTTGTGCTTTACTTTATACTTATAACTTCTAATCTGCATAACAATATCATTAAATAAGTATGCTAAAAAAAGAGAAAAAGAAAAAGAAATAGCTGAAATTGTTAATAAATGG
>CAUYPK010093951.1:0-26701 GCA_963574355.1 Loris lydekkerianus
AATGTTGATTCTTCCCAGCCATGAGCATGGTATGTTTTTCCATTTGTTAACATTTCCAGCTATTTCTTTTCTTAGAGTTTCATAGTTCTCTTTATAGAGATCTTTCACATCCTTTGTTAGATAAACTCCCAAATATTTCATCTTATTTGGCACTACTATGAATGGAGTAGAGTCCTTAACTGTTTTTTCAGCTTGACCATTGTTGGTATATATAAAGGCTACCAATTTATGAATGTTGATTTTGTAACCTGAGATGCTGCCATATTCCTTGATCCCTTCTAGGAATTTTATAGTAGAACCCCTGGTGTTTTCCAGGTATACAATCATATCATCTGCGAAGAGCGAAAGTTTGATATCTTTTTGACCCCATATAGATACCCTTGATCACCTTTTCTTCCCTAATTGCAGTGGCTAAAACTTCCATTACAATGTTAAAAAGCAGTGGAGACAATGGGCACCCTTGTCTGGTTCCTTATCTGAGTGGAAGTAATTTCAATTTAACTCCATTCAATACGATAATTGGCTGTGGGTTTGCTGTAGATGGCCTCTATCAGTTTAAGAAATGTCCCTTCTATACCAATTTTCTTAAGTGTTCTGATCATGTAGGGATGCTGGATATTATCAAAAGCTTTTTCTGCATAAATTGAGAGAATCATATGGTGTTTGGTTTTTAATTTGTTTATTTGCTGAATTATACTTACAGATTTACGTATATTGAACCAGCCTTGAGACCCTGGGATAAAACCAACTTGCTCATGATGTATAATTTGTTGGATGTGTTGCTGGATTCTGTTTGTTAGGATCTTGTTGAATATTTTTGCATCTATATTCATTAGTGTTATTGGTCCATAATTTTCTTTTCTTGTTGGGTCTTTTCTTGGTTTGGGGATGAGGGTGATGTTTGCTTCATAGAACGTGTTGGGTAGTCTTCCTTCTTTTTCTACATTTTGGAACAGTTGAGTAATATAGGTACTAGTTCCTCTTTAAAGGTTTGGTAGAATTCTGATGCGGAAGCCCGTGGTCCTGGGCTTTTCTTTTTTAGGGAGATTTCGTATGGTTGATGCTATTTCAGAACTTGATATTGGCCTGTTCAACATTTCCACTTGATTCTGGCTAAGTCTTGGAATGTGACATGCTTCCAAGTATTGGTCAATTTCCTTCATATTTTCATATTTCTCAGAATAAGTTTCTTATAATATTCATTAAGGATTTTTTGAATTTCTGAGGAGTCTGTTGTTATTTCATCTTTGTCATTTCTGATTGATGAGATAAGAGATTTTACTCTTTTTTTCCTGGTTAGGTTAGCCAAAGGTTTATCTATTTTATTGACCTTTTCAAAAAACCACTTTTTTGATTTATTGATGTGATGTGTTGTGAAATTCTTTTGTTTTCAATTTCATTTAATTCTTCTCTAATTTTGGTTGTTTCTTTTCTTCTACTGGGTTTGGGGTTGGAATGTTCTTCCTTTTCCAGTTGCTTGAGATGTCCCATTAAGTTGTTGACTTCCTCTCTTTCCGTTCTCTTGAGGAAGGCTTGCAGTGCTATAAATTTCCCTCTTAGGACTGCCTTTGCAGCATCCAAGAGGGTCTGATAATTCATGTCTTCATTGTCATTTTGTTCCCCAAATAAGGCAATTTCCTTCTTAATTTCATCTCTGACCCAGCTCTCATTCAGCATAAGGTTATTTAACTTCCATGTTTTTGTATGGGTATGTAGATTCCTGTTGTTACTGAGTTCAACTTTTATTCCCTGGTGGTCTGAGAAGATGCAAGGAATAATTTCTATTCTTTTAAATTTACTTAGGTTAGACTTGTGACCTAAGATGTGATTGATGTTGGAGTATGTTCCGTGGGCTGATGAGAAGTATGTGTATTCAGTTTTGTTGGGATGAAATGTTCTGTAGATGTCTGCTAAATCCAAATGTTGTATGGTTAGGTTTAAATCTAAGATTTCTTTGCTCAGCTTCTTTCTTTAGGATGGATCCAACACTGCCAAAGGAGTGTTGAAATCTCTGACTATTATGGAGCTGGAGGAAATCAAGTTGTTCATGTCTGTTAGAGTTTCTCTTATAAATTTTTTTATTAACTTTTAATACATAGAAGTCTAGCCTTAGTTATACTGATCTAATCACATAATCAGTATCCTACTGCAGAATTATTCATTACAGATTTAAAAAATTAAAATTATATATTAAAAAAAAATATATATATATATATCATGACTCAAAAACAGAAAAGGAAAGGAAATGGAACTCAACATTTTAATTCTATAGAACAAATGAGAAGACAAAAAAGTAAATGACTATATTTGAATCTCATATGGTATCTTTCAAACTATATCACTATACTTGTAAATGAAAACCCTTTTTTAATGAGTTCCCAACAATCCAATCTAGTCACTGTCAAGTCAAAGACTCAGCTGTTTAGAATGCAGACTGTATCATTGTGTGGCCATGTGTACTTGACCTTCTGCCTGTTAACAAAGAGACTCAATTAATTATTTGCTGTTTTGAATGGCTATTTCATTTCACCTCCACCTTTCTTTAAATGTTAAAGGCTCAATTGCTTTATCACCTTAACCTTAGCTTTGGAGAATGCACACAGAATTTCTTAACTGCCAACTAATAAATGATCTTGATCCAGAAAGTTAGTTTTCATGACCATAGCTCCTTGATGTCTATGGTAGTCAGCTAAAGTAACATGTTGACTTGATGTCATATCGTCTTCCAAGAGAGTCTCTTCGTTCTGAACAGTGGGTTTAGTCCTAAGGTATTCCCTTGATATGGATCAAGAGACACACCACCATCACAGTGGGTGGTATTATCATGGTCACAGTGAAATACTGGTTTTGTTAGAAATCTTAACATGCACAAAAATGAAATGCTTTCAGTAGAAACTGAAAATATGTAAACTAATAGTTCATCAATTTAAGTTATATTAAACTCATTTCACCCTTAAATCCTGAAACACCAAACCAGAACAAGAAAATAGCTTTGAGGTAAATGTGAAACGAATTTTGTAATGTCTGGGTACAGCAGAACTGAAGCCAGTAATGATCTAATGTGAAAAACCAGCCACAAAACCAAAAGAGTCTCTGGAATTAATCAAGAATTTTACATCTCTTCAATTTTTTTAGCCCTGATATATGTAACATTTATTTAAAAGTTCTCAATTGCTACATATCTGCTTATTTATTTACATATTATTTCTGTCTCTATAATCAGACCATAAGATGACATGAAGGTAAAGTTATCCTGCTCATTATATTCAGTCCCAAGTCAGTTACCTGCACTTTAACACATTAACCACTATTGAGTTGTATTTAACTCATGATAGTTTTGAGCCTGAGGCCTCATAATGCAGAATCTTTCAATATTTTTGCTTGAGAACAAAAAATGTAAAATAAATTTCTGTGCTGATCACACCTCTGGTCACAGAAATTATACTAATGAAGGGCTGGTGGATAGGCAGGAGGGCCATAGCACATCTGCGTGCTGTGACACCGCTACTCATTGTTTTCCCTGTCAATCAGCATGTTTCCCCCACCTTCTGACGCCCTGCTCAGGCCAGTTAGCAGCCCAACCACCATGCCTGCTAGACTCTGTTCTCCAATCCGATTGCTCATTTCCCCTTGAATATTGGCCTGATGTTTTTTGAATGAAATCAATATGATAGTATGTGGCAAGGTGACATTGTGTCACATATTGGGGTTATATAATTCAGAGGCCATCATTCAGAACCACGCAAGGTCCACTCTAGGTGCAACTGAATACTGATGGATTGACAAAAGACTCAATTCTCAGAAACAAATTTGATATGTATGTCATGAGTCATGTGAAACACAACATAAAAATTGATTGTAATACCATGTGAGTTGCATATAACTCATGCACAGAAAATGATTTAAAAGTAACAAATTTTTTATTAAATTAGAAAGGATCATTTTTTTTTTTTTTAAAGTTTTTATTCTATTTTCATGATAAAACACCAGGGCCATAAGAAAAAAAATCTTCTAATGTGGCAGTTAATGTGTTAAAAAGTAAGTGTTTGATAATGATGAATAGAACATAATAACAAGATATTGCTACTCAGTTTTTCACATAAGGGAAATCATATACTATTTGTCCTTTGGTGTGTGGTTTATTTCACATAGCATAATCAATATCTTCAAGGCTCATCCATGTTGCAACATGTATCAGAATTTTCTTTCCCAGCTGCCATTTTCATGACTGACACTACTCATGAATATCCAAATTGATTTATCAACCTAATAGCAATAGATTGGTATACTTCTTATGATCTAATTGTAAAAACTGGTAACTGAGAATGTGGGAAAATGTAACTTCTCATTTCTTTCTAACAGAATTTATACTGACATGAAAATAGTTTTTACTCTGTAGATCAGAGGCACTGAAACTAATTTAAAGTTTAGAGTTGGGCCCTGGGAATCTTGAATCTGCATTTTAACAAGTATCTGGTTGATTTCAATACAGGTAGTCTTACCTACCATTCATAAATCCAACTGGGAACCCTCAAATGAAAATTCTATGAAATTGAGCATATTGGCTCCCCACATGTTCAATAAAGATATAGCCATTTTAAAAAGCCATAAAAGATTTCCAAAATGAATATGACAAGTAATACTGATTTTAAAACATGTACAAAATTCTAAAATTTCCTACTAGGGAAAAAAAAACCCTATATTTTAATACATGTAATTCCATATTTAATGTCAACCTAGAATTGGATCTATAGCTAGTATAGAACAGCACAACTCAGGTCAAAAAGAGCAAGACATTCAGTTTCCATAGTGTCTTAGAATATAAAAACCTTGCTCAGATCAGACAAAATGATAAACTATGATTTAACAGAAAAGCTATGGTATCAGGTACAGAATAACTTATTTCTTATAGTCATTAATCATTTAGTAAACAACCAGGTGCCAGGTACTCTTTATGGCACTAGCTTACAAAACAGACCTTATTACAATCTATGATATGCATTATTTTTAGGGTTCAGATGCAATAGCTAGCTGTATCACCTCAAACAAGTCATTTACCTACCTAAGCATCTATTTTGCTGGGAGTTAAAAAAAGGATGATGACAACTGGCACTACTGGCCCCCTGTGTTGCTGCAGAGATAACTTGAGCTACTCAGAGTAAGCTGCCGAGCATCTGCTTGGCATAGAGTGAGTCTCAGAATGAGGCCATCAGTTATAATACAGAGCTACATGGGCCCCATGCCTAATTTAAGTAGGAAAGATGCTATAATCTCTGAAAGTAAAACCACAAAATGAACTTCTTGCTACAAAGCTCAAAACCTAACATTCTGTGAAATCTGTGTTGTAGTCTATTATATCCAGATAGCAACTCCACCACAAAACAGCAAGTTTGACTCTGCTTCCAAATAAATGCCAAATGGCCTTCCTCCTCCCTCCCTTTCTTTCTATTTTTCTTTTTGCCCTCCTTCTTTCCTTCTTAGAGCAGTCTTCATAAGACAATTTTAATAATTAAAGATGGTACAGATAGATTAAGCCATTTTTAGGCTCTGTAATTTGTTGATTTTTTTTCATTAGTTTATGAAGCTGTTAAATTTGTAGCAAAAATGTATTCTTCCTGGGAAATTTAATTACTCCAGTGAAATGCAGAAGTTCAATCAACCAATTTTGTGTATTAAGAAAAAGGAATCTGTTTATCTTTTGTATATTTTAATTAATTGTTCCTCACTTAAAACTAGGTAACAAAATGAAAACAATAATGATATTAAAAGTACAGTTAATATTAATAGTTCATAGAACATCTTTGAAAACAAACAAGCACAATATAGAAGTTGGAGGCAGATATATTCAGAATAAGCCAGTAGAAAGTTGACAAATGACAGACGTTAGACCACTTTTTAATCTTATATTCATTGGTTCAGTGTTTTTATTCTAGGATAATGGACCATGCCATTTGTTAGCATATTTGTACGCTTTTATTCTGAATACTTTAAAATGCTCTGACTTAATTATGGTAACATTTTAAAAGAATGAAATAGTTTTAGCTATATTTTTCAATAAGAAAGGTATGCCATAGACAAATGAATATTTCCCAAAAAGCACAAATAAAGACTATGGGTGTGAGTCTATTCAGCTATTAATCAGAGTACTACATTATGATTTCTCATGGTTGCCATTACTATTGGCAATGTGGTTTTACTTTAAAAGAAATCAATACAAAGAAACATATAAGCAACACCAAAGAAATTGATGGTGATACTCTAAAATTATTTTCATGCTTTCTAAAAGGCTGTATTACAATAAATTTTAATATGAGAGACGATGGATCAAACTATTAATTGTTTAAAGAGACAAATCCTATTAAAAATAAGATCATCATCTATATTGAACATTCCCAATTTTTGTGAAAGAAAGAAAAAATTATTTAACTGCATTTTTAGTAGACTAATGATTAATGAAGAGTCCCTGTAAAACCCTCCAGTTAATTTTTTAATTCTTTTTTTATTAAAATTCTTTGACAAGTCTTTCTAAGGTAGATACCCAATCTACAAAACCCTGTTTAATTTTTTTAAAGCTATAATTTTGCTAAATTCAAGATATTTTGCTTTAAAATTTGTGTGATAAAAAATAAAACATATGCTTTTTAATAATTCTTACTAGACATTTATATTATTTAATTATTAGAAATTTATATCAATCAAGGTCTATACAGGAAATTAAGAACGTTTTAGGTCATTCATTAACATTTTACAGTCAACTCTTGGTATTACGGATAGAGATGATCATGAGTTGGACAACTGTCTGGCCTAATAGGCTCCACATGTCTTAGACACAACCTTTCCAGAATATATGTGCAACATGAATATCAGCATGGACCCATTCAGTTTATGCTAACTTTCTCTGGGGCAGAATGTACCATGTTGTCTGACTATCACTACAAATTAACCCAAGGACTTTCCTAGTACTTTTATTTTCTTGCTATTTATGTCTGTATTATTTTTCAGAATTACCCTTGATCCAATTATAATCGCTAATACATTTTGGTACTTATGTTTTCTCATTTTATTCTAATTCTACATATTCTTCTTTTAAAACATAGAATTACATGTGATGTTTTATAATCTGCTTTTTTAAAAAACCACTAGTCTGTCATCATGACACGTTCTTCTAACTCCTTTTTTTGGAGATAGAGTCTCACTTTGTTGCTCAGGCTAGAGTGCTGTGGTGTCAGCTTAGCTCACAACAACCTCCAATTCCTGGGTTTATTTGACTCTGCAGATTCAGTCTCCTGAGTGGCTGCAAGTATAGACACACTCCACAGTGCCTGGCTAAATTTTTCTATTTTTTAGTTGAGACAGGTCTTGCTTTTGCTCATGTTGATGTTGAACTCCTGAGCTCAAGAAATCCTCCTGCCTCAGATCCCCAAGAGTGTTAGGATTACAGGTGTGAGCCACGGGCCTGGCCAAGTTTTTCTAATTCTTAACTTCCAACAGAATGAGAACTTCCAGGTAAAACAAACACAAATTAAAAGTGAAAGATTTGTGAATATCTGATGAATTCCATTAATACAGATGGACAATGAGATACTAATCCAAATTACGGCTTTGGAAGAATTGTTTGATTTGGCAGCATCACACTGTTAACATTATGTGACTAATCAATAATTAATGTGTACAATTAGGTTTATATTGGGCAAATCAAACCGTAGGTCATACTTTATACAGTGTTTAGAAAAACCTTGCTAAGCTTTCTAGTAAGAATGGGTCTGGTGAAATAAATAATTATAACAATACCCTTAGAGCATGACAAAATTTTCAAGATAAAATTTTCGCATGGAGTGGGTATCACTAACTTTTCATCTAATGAAATAAAAAAAAGAAACTAGTATTTTTGATTTGAAAGAAAAAGAATTGAAGTGATAAGTAATGTTTAGGAGTTGAAGGTATTCCTTTTTAAGATTTTTAAGAATAAAAAAAAAAAATAGATTCATTAGAATACTGATTCCATTACATTTCCAGGATGGAGGAGAAATATCTGGTCTTCTACATATGTAGAAACCTTTTCTAAGTTTTTCACTCTCTTGCCATAGAATTCCTCTTTCTCTGAATTTGATCCACTTCCACTTCTGCTGCCTCTTAACTTTGCTCCATGGAAACAGCCTCCTCACAAAAGAACAATACTTGTCATTTTCTCAGTTTGGAGAGTCAAGACAACTGTATTCCAATGTCTAGAATGATAAACAACTTCTCTTAACTTTTGTTTTACCATTTCCCAGAAAAAGAAACTGGGAGCCTAATTATAAAGGTGTTAATTTAAAAAAATGTTAGTAGGACATTTTAGTAGGATATTTAAGATGAAACATACATTGCAAGACCTTTTTCAAAGACATTTCCTAATGTTCCAGTGAGGACTGATTATGTATGATCTGCGTAATTTACTAATACCTGCATCTGATTTCATGGTTCTATTAGAAAACCTGAGGCAACACAGTGACTTTTCCTGTATAATTGTCACATTATCAAAAATAACATAGATATGTTTGAGCTACTTTCCTCTAAAAGCTAGACCCTGCTGCGTCAGTGATCCAAAGGTACAAAATTGAATCAGGTCACACAACCAAGTACACACCTCCAGGAAGAAGTCATTGATTCAGAACTCCCTATTTAAGGCAACACTTTGACCTTGGCTAGATCACTAGTTACTAAAAGTCAAGTAGTTTTAGTTGAGTCTACATTGCATAAGTGCTCATATTAGGGGTAAAAGACATACAGAACATCAAAATTTGCACCTTTGTTGGTGGTCTCAGTAAAAAATCCTGGGATTGAATAGGCATGAAGACCTAGCGACTCTCTGATCCCTGGAGGTGGTCCTAGTGGGTCAAAAATGAAGCAAATTGGTAGGCATCATGAAGGAGCTAACACAACAGGGTCCGTGACTACCTGAAAAGACTACTGTAACTGTATGAGCACACTTTGTGAGAACTAATATATATCTGAAAAGACATGCAGTATACCTAACTGCATATTTATTTTTCTTACAAATTAAGATTTTCTTTATTATTAGAAATTAAAGAATGTCAACTACTCAAGTATATGAAGTTTTTTTTATTGGATATTTGCAATTCAAATCTGTTGTGGAAATGGTAGTTTATAAATTTCCTTAAGTCACATAATTCTTCTCATCTAATTTTGAAAAATCATACAATAGAACCATTAACTATTATCCCTTAGTCTTTAACCCAGATAGTCACAGGTTAAAGATCATTAACTAGGATACCTGAACATCTTTCCTCCCCTCAATTTAGGATCATATCTTTAAAATTATGTTCATCATTAAACATCACATATGCATAATTTTTACCCTATTTCTACTCATGTACTTATAATAATAAATCCTCCTGGAAATGAAAACATCTGAGGAATTTCATATAAATAATTTTTATAAAGAAATATAAATAGATTGCTAAGTTCTGTTTTTAATAGAAGTTTTTGGCTGATATTCTATATAAAACAAAAAATTAAAGTACAGAGAAGAAATAAAGTAAGCAAATTATTAGATCCCAGACTTCAAGAAAGCCTAATAGCCTGATTGTTAAGGTAATGCATATACCAATAAAATAAAAGATTTGTTCTCCTTTCTAAAAATAATAATTAAGATAGCCTTCACGCTGCTAATTTGGCAGGCTGATAATAAATAGTGCTTCCATAAAGTAACTTCTTAAAAACACTCAAAGTTCACTCCAAACATCACTACCTCCACATACTTCTTCCCTTCCCATTATCATTTAGAATTTTAGTTTCTAGAAATGCAACATCACCAAGAAATAATAAGAAATGCCTTTAATATGTACTATTGAAATTGCTTCGGGTTCCAAGATGATACTTAAATATTTATTGGATTTTTACGTGTTTTGCTAAAACTGCAAAAGTGTTATGATAAAGCACTGATCAATCAGAAGGAAAGTAGGTGAAAATGACTATCTAGGTGTTCCTGGTGCATAGTGGTTGAACATCAGCCCTAGTATCCTCTGTCTACATTTAGGTAGTATCAAGGGAAGGAAATGAAAAAGTAACTATTCCTTGCTATGCATCTAATTACTAAGATGAAAATCTGTCAGTTTTCATCTTCCCAGCACATTACCACCTACCAGCAAACCCCCAAATAACACATGTATAAGCCCCAGATGCCATATTTACACTGTATAGCCTCATTCCAGACAGTCAGTGCATGACTGAGTAAAGGTGAGGAGCCTGATATAAATTAGAGCAAGCAGATTCTCTCCTTCAAGAATTCAGCTATGTTTCAATATCTTAACAGAGGACTCAGCTGTGATTCAATCTCTTCACTGTTTAACAGAGGATGTTTAAATGCATGTCCAAGAGGCAGGCATGAATGATCACATACATTCTGACTCAATGACATTTAGTTTATAAGAAAATAGAGAAATGCATCGCATCAGATTAATTTTTAAATATTCACATTTTGCTTAAGCTAGTTGAGAGGTTTTATATTACTTATCACCAAGCAAAACAAACAAACAATGAAACAAATCCCTCCACAGCCCTGGATTTTTAAAGATGACAGAAAATCAGTAAAAACAGACTCCTATATGCCTTTAGATCAAACATAGAAAAAGATTTAGGATTACCAAACTAAAATGAACGTTTTAAATAAAGTGTTTTTGATTTAGTCTCAAAGCACTAAAATTGGGAATACACACCAGAAGAAATAATGATTTAGGTTATATAAGATCTGAAAGAAGTACTTAAACCTTGTTAAAACCAGAGTGGTAAGAGTGACTAAATGTGAAACAATTAGTAATAATTTTACTTACGTATTCATATTGCTTTGAATCTTTTACCAGTGTTATTTCAGTCTTTATTTAAATGAATGTTGAGTAATAGTCAATATTTTAATTAAAAAATACTGTTGATACTATTAATATATTATTATATTTAGTTACAACAACCTAATTATTAATAGTAGGGACTTAACCTAATTGTAGTAAAAATACCTAAGAAACAAAAATTAGTAGTATCGTCAGGTTTGATCTTGCATGTCAAACTTTTAAAGCCAGTACGGCAGGCAGAATAACGGCCCCTCAAAGACATCCACATCCAAATCCCCAGAGCTCGTGAATATCAAATTAAAGGTGCAGATGGAATTAAGTTTCCTAATCTTCTGACTTTAAAGTCCCTATTTTAAACTAGAGGGATTATTGTGTTAGTTAGTTGGACACAATGTAATCACAAGGATCTTTAAAAGAGGAAGAGGGAGCCAGAAAAAAAAAATCAGAGAAAGAGATGAGATGGCAGAAGAAGGGCTAACTTGCGGCCTCAAGCTTCATGTGGCCCTCTAGATCTCCACGTGCATCTCCTCCACAGAATCCAAACCTCACAGAACAAATCTCTTTATTAAAAAGATTTGTGCTATAAAATTTGCATTCAGTCAGAAGGCTGCACTAAAGGATCCAGAAGGCCACATGTGGCCCCACGGCCTCAGATTCCCTACCCCTGAGTGCTTTGAGCACTGAAGATGAAAGTGGCAGACCATCGGCCGCCAAATGTGGGCAGACTCTAGATCCTGGAAAAGGCAAAAAAGGCAAAAAAGGCAAAAAAAAAAAAAAAAAAAAAAGCCAAATTCGCCCATAGAGCCTCCAGAAAGGAACTCAACCCTACTAAAACTGTAGTCCAGTGAGACCTTTGTTGGACCTCTAAACTTTACTACTAGAATACTAGAATATAATACATTTTTGTTATTTTAAGCCAAAAGTCTGTAGTTCATTTATTACAGTAGTCATAGAAAACAAATACAGGCCAGTTTTCTCAAACTGTTTTCTGTGGCCCACTTGTTAAAAAGGCAGATTTCTTGGGCCCTTCACAGACCCCTGAGGCTCAAAAGTCTGTATTATAACAAAATGTGCATTATTGCTATGAAATTCAATAATCATTGTTTGAAAGGACTAGTGAATCCTAAAAAATAATAAACAAGTCAAAAAGAAAAACATAGATTTTTCATTGTTCAACTTCTCTGTTTAACATAATTATGTTTGATGATATTATTCTGATAATATAAATAAAAGTTAAACTTAAAACTACTTTTAAAAGTATGTGTATGTTTTAATTTCTTAGAATGTAAGCCCCATACTTGTTAGGAATAAAGTAATACAACATTAATAGCATAAAATACTACAGTTCTTAAAAGATTTTCTTCCTCTCAGGTGAGGTGGAGAGTCAGAATCAAAAATGAATGTAATTTCTCTAAAGCCAGCAGATCTGTTTTACTTGATATTCAGAGGCAGAAATTGAATGTCATTAATAAAACTGAAAACTGCACTATCCCTATAGGATAAGGATTAGGAGAATGCAATTTTTTAAAGTGAAAACCAAAAAACAACTAATCACATTTACCAACCTAATGGTGTTTTAACAATTAAGCAGCTCGTTGCTGTCACCTGGCTTTACAGGATCAGGGTACTGTTTTACGGTAGTAGTAATTCCATCTAGCCAAGCTGAAGAATTTGAAAGTATGACTGACTTTAAAAAAAAAAAAAATCTGATCTTTTCCTGTTTGTATAGGAGGCAAGGTTTTAGAATCCTGTCACACCAACCTCCACACCCAGCCTGAGATGCCCCTCTACTCTAAGTTATTGCTCTCAGCTCTCTTGGTTAGAAACAAATTTGACCACCTAATCTTAGAGATAAATGTTAGCCCAGTGTGAGTTTAGGAGAGATTCCTCCGGCTGTATTTACATTTTAACAAGAGACCCTTAAAGACTGAAAACTCTTTAAGATATGAAGGACTCTGTCTGCTATGTGAAACAGGACAGGTTGTGGGGAAGATAATTTCCATTTTGGAACTCCCCAGGTCTCTTGCAAATCCTGCCTTAGAGCTTGTCACAAACTATCCCTGGTGTGAAGCCTGTCCCAGCTAACAGACTTTTTATAAAAGATAAAGGAGAAACAACATAACGTAGAGCAGACAACAGAATTCAGAGCTGGGAAACTTCTGCTTCTCTGTCAAGTCTCACTGCTTCTTTGGGCCTCAGCTGGGTGAAACACCTTCAGCACTGTGACAGTGGGGCAAGGCTGGGTTGAAATATTTCTTCACAATTGGTTAAACAAACAAAAATCTAACAATAACATGATCCACTTCAAGAAAATAATCAAACATTTGTGATAACATTCCATATACCGTATATACTCGAGTATATACGGTATTTTATCTTCAAAATATTTTTCTTCTTGGGTCATCTATTTTCTGGTACTACTCCCAGTTAACTCAACCTCCAGTAAAACATTCTTAACCTAAATGATGAGAGCAGACTAAGAAAAATACGCATCAAACTAGTGAGAAGGGAGAATGAAAATTTAACATATCATAAATGTTACTTTTCAGAATTACTTCATCACTTTTATATTTACTTATAGGATATGGGGCAGGTAACAAGTTAAAATTCAAGAAAAAGACAGGCTAAACAAATTGCCTGAGTTAAATAATCTATAATATTTATAAAGATGTCAAGGAAAAAAGTAATAGTGGAATTCTCACAGATACAAATGTTCTTGTTATTTTTAAACTCTTGACAGAGGAAAAGGTAATCAGAGTTGACAGGTATTTGCAATGCACTATATTCCACTCAGTAAACCTGTTTTGAAAAACACAATGACAACTCTATCTGAACCAAAACAGTTATCACTTTAGAACTACATGGAAAATTTAAAACCTTTCCATTTGCTTTTCTCAGTCGATTATTTCAAAGTTTTCTCTGACTCTGGTATTTTGGAATCCTGGAATGACATTTCTCAAACTGTGTTCCATTTAGAAATGCTCATTTTCCAAGATATTAATGGTAGGATGTTAAGACAAGAGTTCTATAGAAAATTAAACTTTGGAAATACTGAGTTAGAGAAGGAAGATTTGTTTACTTACTTCAAGGTTTCTCAGAACCTCTCATATGCTAATATGAACTGTATATTATAACAGATGGCTATAGTATGCAGGTGTCTAAAATGTCTTTAAGAATAGAATTTCTTTTTTTGCCTAAAATCTGTTAACATTTCATAAATGGTATGGGCAATACTGTCCTATGATTTAGTGAAGAAGCATTTCATTCTTTCAAAGATATTAAACGAAAATTATAGCTCCTATCAGCTAAGGCCCTAAATCACTCCAAATATTATACTAAAATAAAAATACTCTTGAGAATAATGGCACATCATCTTATTATCCATCTTTAGTAGCTTAGTTCTAGCTCAGTTTAACAGAGAATACCAGAAAAACAAATGGGAAAAAGAAAGAAAGAGATGTTTAAGAAGTATGGGAGGCTGACTATGAATAGCAGAGTCTTGATTCTCAATCATCAGAGGCCTAAGGTATAAGATTTAAGGCTATATGATTAAGCATAGAGTAATTGTTCTATCAAAGTGAATCAAAAATGTATAATAGCTCAAACCCAACCGATATTCACTGGTGATTCAAATAGTAGTCCAAAGTGCTTCCATGTCATTTGATAGGAGCCACAGGGCTCTCCAGTTTTTCTCGGTGGTGCAGGAGCCAGGTTGTCAGTGACTCTTCATTATCAACACACAGCTTCCACAGTCACCATGGGAGTCACCTCCAGCCCAGTCAGTGAGAAAGGAACAGAGAATAGAGGTACAAACATGGGAGAGATTTGGGGCCAGGTCTATAATTGGTGCACATGGCTTCAACTCACATTTCATTGGCTAGAATATGGTCATGTGGCCAAAGTAACCCTAAGAGAAGCTGTGAAATGTGGCCCAGCTTCCTTTGTAAGCTTCCTTACAAAGGAAGAACAAGAAAGTACAGATTTTAGTGAACAGATACCACATTTTGCCACATATGTACAGAGAAAAAGAGGGGAAATGAGGTCATACCAGGGAGAAGTCACTAACAGATATGTTTTTATTTCTAAGTAACATATTGGCTATTCAAGGTTTTCTGAGAAGATTTTTGTAGGTTATGATTCCAATGACGGTCTGATAACTAGAATCTACAGAGTATACAAATTAACCAGTAAGAAAAGAACAAACAACCCCATTTCTTTGTGGGCAAGAGACTTGAACAGAAACTTCTGTGAAGATGACAGGCAAATGGCCAACAAACACATGAAAAAATGCTCATCATCTTTAATCATCAGAGAAATGCAAACCAAAGTCATTTTGAGATATCATCTAACTCCAGTCAGACTAGCCTATATCACAAAATCCCCAAATTGCAGATGTTGGCATGGATGTGGAGAGAAGGGAACACTTCTACACTGCTGGAGGGTTTGCAAACTAATCAGTCTTTTTGGAAAGAAGTATGGAAAATTCTCAAGGAACTAAAAGTTGACCCATTTGATCTTGCAATTACATTATTAGGTATCTACCCAGATGAACAAAAATCATTTTACAACAAAGACATTTGCACTAGAATATTTATTGCAGCCCAATTCCTAATTGCCAAGTTGTGGAAGCAACCCAAATGCCCATCTATCCATGAATGGATTAACCAATTTTGGTATATGTATACCGTGGAATACTATGCAGTCATCAAAAGAATGAAGACTTTACATCTTTTATGTTTACCTGGATGGAATAACAACACATTCTTCTTAGTAAAGTATCTCAATAATAGAAAAAAAAAAGTATCAAATGTACTCAATACTATTCTGAAACAATATATAATAACATACACATTCATACCAATGATAAATCACAAATATAGTCCAGCAAGAAGGGACTTTGGGGGAGAAGAGAAGGGAAGGGAGACGGTGAGTGCAGGGAGGTGGGAGGGCACTTAGTGGGATGTTGTCTAATGTACACAACGCAAGGGTACATTTCAAAACAACTAAGAGTATAAAATAAGTGTCTTACAACACAAAGTAGGTAAGGGAGATGATGGTTATGTTAATCAGTTTGATTTAAGCATTCAACATTATAATCGAATCATCACATTGTACCCCATAAATATATACAATTATGATTTAATAAAAAATTAAATTTAAAAAAAAGTCATGAAGCATAACGAGAAGAACAAAAACAAAGTACTAGACTCATCTGTGCCATTAAGAAAAAAGGAAGAAGAACTATTTTTAAAAAGAACAAAAATAATTCAAATACAGAGTTGTTAAGTCAATTATAATATCCCTAAAAGGGAATGGCATCTAATAATTTGAATGAATTTTCATAGTCTATTAAGACAAATATATTTGATATATGGTACGATATTTGTTATAGATATTTGTTATAAATATCACACAATATATCAAAGCATGTGGGGAAAATGTGTGGAAATATGGACAATAATATGTTATTTCTGGGTAGCTATATTTGAGTTTTGAGATTATAGATTTAATTAATTTATTTATTTAATTAATTTTTTTTTTTTTTTTTTAGAGACAGAGTCTCACTTTATTGCACTCAGTAGAGTGCTATGGCATCAAAGCTCACAGCAACCTCCATCTCTTGGGCTTAGGCAATTCCCTTGCCTCAGCCTCCCGAGTAGCTGGGACTACAGGCACCCGCCACAAGGCCCAGCTATTTTTTGTTGCAGTTTGGCCAGGGCAGGGTTCAAATCCACCACCCTCAGTATAAGGGGCCAGAGCCCTACTAACTAAACCACAGGTGCTGCCCTATAGATTTAAATTATAACTTTTTAACTGCAATGCTCATTTTTTAAAATAAATTTTTATGGTATATATAACAAAATATTCAAAATAAAAATATTAATATACTATAGTGTGTAACCAATATATATAGCATCCTTGGCTATACACTATTCACTATGAAACTCTGTAGACAAAAATTCTAAATCAAATTTATAATAAAAACACACACACACGCAATAAAACATTTTTTTTTTTATTTGCACTAGAATGTTTATTGCGACTCAATTCGTAATTGCCAAGTCATGTAAGCAACCCAAGTGCCTATCACCCACAAATGGATCAACAAACTGTGGTATACGTATACCATGGAATATTATTCAGCCATTAAAAAAGATGGAGACTTTACATCCTTTACATTTACCTGGATGGAATTGAAATACATTCTTCTCCGTAAAGTATTGCAAGAATGGAAAAATAAATATCCAATGTACTCCATACTAATATGAAATGAATATATAAACAATTACATGTCCATAAGAACAATAAGACACTATTATTTTATCTCTTTCCCCACACTTACCTAATAAGCAATTTTTTTTTTTTTAAGAGGGTCTCACTCTGTTGCCCAGGTGTGTAGTATAGCTCACCAGATAGCTATGAACTATGTAGCCTTTAACTCCTGATCTCAAGCAATACACTTCAGCGTTCCAAAGTGCTAGGATTATAGGCATGATCCACCACACTTGGCCTAAAGTTATTTTATAATAAAAGACAAACATAACATATAAAACATATTTTATCTTAAGACTATACTTTCAGGGTTCATTTCTATAGTTCATTACTAGAGAAGTCTCTCTGAATGTGTAAAACGTATTTTATCTTTTCACCCACACAGATCTGATAGGCAAGTATTTTTTAACACAATAGACAAAGGTTATAAAAGAGATCTTGGCAGAGAAAAAAGTTAAAACTTCTACTTAATTGAAGTACATTTTTATTTCATCATTTCAATAAACAACAACAAATAATCTGAACATTTACTATTAACCTCTGTAGTCAAAAGCCAGTCAGTTCTATTTCGTGCCATTAATTATTTGTGTTGACTGATACATCAGAAATTATGTACCTTCCATTAAGAGCCTTGCTCGGCTCGGTGCCCATAGCTCAGTGGTTAGGGCATAGGCTATAAACACCGGGATTAGCAGGTTCAAACCTGGCCCAGGCCTGCTAAACAACAATGACAACTGCAACAAAAAAAATAGTTGGACATTGTGGCAAGGCCTTTAGTCCAAGCTACTTGGGAGGCTTAGGCAAGAGAATTAAGCTGTCTGAGGTTGCTATGAGCTGCAATGCTATAGTACTCTACAGAGAATGACACAGTGATACTCTGTCCAAAAAAATAAAAAAAAAGTACCATTTATCTATTTACCAATCCCAATAAGAAGCACAGTGGAGCAAGTAGCAAATAAGGGTTTATAAATCGACGATTCAAATAAATAGATACAACTATGTACCCAAATGAATAAGAAATTTTAGCAATATATGTACTATGGTAATATCCTTAATGCGTTGGAACTATAAATACATATATAAATCCCTTCCATAATGATGAAAATATTAAGCAATACTTTAGTAACTACCTGTGTGAAATTCATTAAGAATATTTAAAAATGCACAGCCATTACCTCTATAAATTATCTTGACCAAAATTCAAATATAAGTATTCTGATATAATACATTGATAGCAAATCTAAGACCACAGAAGGACACATTTTTATACCTACATTTACCATCACTGCTGTACTCACAGCTAGCACTACTCCTTTAAGGATCTGAGCCCAATTTTCTAGTCGTACATGTATCCTAACCAGATGATAAGTACCAAGAGGACAGGATGCTTGTCATACTTCCTTTTCATGAGCAACCTGGGATAGTAGAAAGATCATAGGCTTTGGGGTCAGACTGACTGCTTTTGATTTTGCTACAGAAAGTTTCCTTTTCTCTGACACTTTCCAAATCCAAGCCTTTATCATTTTGTATCTAGAGGACTTTATAAACCTTGTAACTAACCTCTCTAATGCCAGTGTCAATCTTCCCTAAGTTACCTTACACCAGGATTGGCTTGTAAAACACAAGCCCAGTTTGTTGTAAGATTTCAAATTGTATATGAAACCAGCACCTTGTACCCCATAAATGCATTATTGTACACCGCTATGATTTAATTAAAATAAAATAAAATAAAATAAAATAAAATAAAATAAAATAAAATAAAATAAAAATAAATTTAAAAAAGGAAAGAACCCCCCCCACACACACACACACACACACACACAAGCCTGGCGACATTATTTCTTATTTTCAAACCTTTGTTAGTTCAGTGATGGTGTGATATGGAAAGTTAGACCTATTAGCCCTTCCCTGCTGTCCTGGCTCTACACTGAACAATGGCAAATTCTGATGTGTTGCTGGACAAGAGCAAACTCAGATTCATACACGGCATCTTTTACTAACAGAACATTTTAATACTTTGTTGAAGCATCTTTGTCCTCCTTTGGAAAGATAAATTTTCTAATTTTTATGTAACAAGATGAAAATGTGTGTTTGATAATTAAAAGTAAATTTCATGAGTTACACTGGATTAGCATAAATCCTATGAACTATTTACACAGTACTGGTATTTCAAAACCACATCATTTAGAATGATCAATGCAAAGTCTACAGAAGATTAATAAGTGATAATTCTCTGTACATATAAGAAAATGTTATGGCTCTGACAAAGCCTGTCAGAGGTTGAGAAAGGCCTAGGACACTCGAATTTTTTTTTTTAAGCTTCTCAGCATATTAATAAAGGGAGAAGTGGAGAAAGCTGAAACTTGAATATATACTGTATGGCTTGCCCTAAATGTTTATATTTAATAGATCAGCAAATACAACATTTAAAAATACAGTATAATTACACCATTCATGAAATAATTAGAATTCATTACCATGATAATAAATATTTTACAATTTACTAAAAATGATATGACCCAGTATGAGAAGGAAAATTTAAAAGTTTTTTTAATGACCATCTTTTTTCAAACTTGTCAGTGTGTCTTTGCCACTTTATCATAATATCAAAAGCGCTCATTTTCGACCTGTTCTAAATGGGAAGCATAGGTCCACAGGGACATGGTGATCCTCATTGTGATGGGTCTGCCTCTTAACCCAAGACACAGATCAACTGACTAGTCTTCTAGTTTCTGAAAGACATACTACTATTAGACTCTACTACTTGCATAGGAAATACATGTCTCTAATAGCAACAATAACCATCACAATTACAATGGCTATGTATGAATCAAAATAGAATCCATAATGAACCCCTAGCCTCCACCATTACCCTTCAGGTTTACTTTCTGCACTGGGTCTACCTATTCAACTCCAAGTTCAGATCATGCTGTTAGGCTGTTTCCTTTGCCAGAAAAACCCTCCCTATTTCTGCCACCCAAATCTTATTCACTGGCCAACCATTTTCTCAAGCATCCTCTCCTTTATGAAACTGTCACAACCTTAGTTTTTCTCGCTTGCATTTTTTAAACTTTGATTGGATCTTGTATATTTTATTGCATAAATTATAATATATTATATAATCATATGTGCATTTCTTTATTTACCGAAGAGTTTATAAATCCATTGAAGGCATAGAAAAGCCTATATTCTTCTCCACGTTCCCTGTGCCCTCTAGCATAATGCATTGCACATGGAAAACATTTAATAAATATTTATTAATTAGAAATTACAATAGCCACAGATTTTGCACCATGCTTACTAAAGTAAATATTTACTGTGGTTTCAGTAACTTAAATACACAAGTATGTATTCATAGCTGAGTTATTAAAATAATATGCATAAGTATAATTTTCTATCCATTTCAAGCATATAAGACATACAGAGTATAGTTCATAAATATTAAACAAAGAAGTATAATGATAATATATCCATAATACTATCAGCCATCAAAAGATAAATCATAATCACAGTTTTATTTTCTGAACAGAACCTAAATCATATTTGAAATTCAAATAAAGATGTATTACTTTTTTTTTTTTAAGTTAACTGAATTCCTAAATGTCTTGGCAAAAGCTTCTTAATATACAATGGATTCATTAGGAAGCATAATCAAATCATTCAAGCATTTGTTCATATGGAAAATTCATCCTAATGTATTAAAACTCTTAGCCAATGTCAGTATAATTAAGAATATATTCAGGAATAATGCCATAATTAATGCTTATTCAAACTGCCAAATTCTTAGTGACTAAATTCATGTTGTCCTTGTTAGGCCACTTAAATTCAGTCCCTGAAGATAAAAGAATTTGGCTAGAATCCAACTATAAATCACTTGGGGTAAAAAAGATCATTTCTTTAGTGTGAATTCACTGTATCCAAAAGGAATACATCATGTAGAAGCTAATAACATATTTATACTTACTGAATTCTCAATCTAATTTTGTTCTATAAAAGCAAAAGTGTATATTGCACTCCTTTTAAAATCAGAGGAGACTAAAGCAACTAACTAATAAAGAAGTAGTATTACTACATTATAGCAAAAAAAAAAATTTTTTTTTAAACAGGCCGGGTTTCCCTAAGGCTTTCCTGCCTTTCAACCTTTCATCCCAGGCCAGCTCCTTACAGCTCACAATAATAGATAGGCAAAGGCCATTATGTGACTGTGACAGAAGTAGAAGGAGACACGAAGACATCACATCGCCTGGCTCTCTCTCTTCCTGGCCACCTCCTCAGTGCCTTGGCTCTGCAGTTGTGGCTCACACACCTGTCATTCTACTGAAACGGCCGCTTAGAAGTTACAGTGACCTCCCAGTCAGCAGCTCACCTGGGCCTCTTTCCTTGCTCTTGTTTTCTCTAGAAATAACACCCTTGTGGCTGTTCCTCTCCTCTTGAAACTTTTGTCAACATAGATGAAGGTTCCTTTTCTTTTCTTTTCGTTGCTTTTCTATGTCTTCTTGCTGTCCCTCAAGAAACACAGTTCCTCCCCGAAGTTCACCCTTTGCTGGACATTCTCATGCCATCACCTTTTAGATTCATAATCTCTTTCCCTTAACGTCCAAAACCTCTGCTTACTCTTCCCCCCCATCCAATAGTCTGACTCTGTGAACACAGCCATCTGGATATTGCATTGATACCAAACTCAAATGGTCAAACGCCAAACAATTAATCTCCCTTTCTCCCTCCCTTCAATCTTGGTGCCACAAACCCCAAACAAGCAAACAAGACAAATCACAAAACAAAACCAGCTCCTCTCGATTTCCTGATTTCTTTTAATGAACACATACTCCGAGAGAAACATGCCTGACACATCAGGATCAGGTTTACCTTCTTCTAAGGCCCTCTTTGCTCATCTCATGGGAAGGTCCCCCCCAGGGTCTCTGATGCCTGGCCTGCCTCTGACCCTCTCGCTGTCCACACTCCAGTATGAGCTTGAATCGGCTCTTACCTGAGGAGAAAATGCCTCTATCTGTCCCTTGCCATTGGACACCTAATGCCAGTATAAAATTACTGTGCTGTCAATAGCTTTGTTTATTCATTGATTCCTTAAAATATTCCTTTTTTTTTTTTTCTGGTAGAGAAAACTACACAACTGGCTGTCTGCTGATCAATGCTAGGCCCAAATTAGCTTCCTAAACTGCCTCTTCCTTTGACACAAGCAACAGGTCAGCCTAGTCTTTTCTGTTCTTGGGATTCACTTTCCTTCTTCAAGCCTGGATGTAGAAAGACATAACTTATCCCTTGGTGTCAGTTCTCACATTCTTTTTATCAATATAAAAAATTTAGCTCTCAGCTAAAAACTTCATTTCCTAGCTTCTCTCACTCTCAAGTATGACCATAGGATTATATGCTGGCCAAGGGGATTTAAACAGAAACCGTATGTACAGCCTTCAGAGCACCTCTTTACAAGGAAGCTTTCCATTTTGACTATGCCATTGTCTGAGACACCCCAGGGGATATAGAGCAACAAGGAATTTGACTCCTGAAAAAATCTCTTAGAACAGAATCAGGCTTCTCCAGGTCCCCTCCTGCCACCTATAACTTGGGTGTTCATGTGTGAGAGAAATAAACTCAGTCTTTATGTAAGCCTTTGCTATTTTGGTTTCTGGTAAAATGGCCAATACGACAGGCTAACTCCTAAATAGATACACTATCTTCAGTACCTCTGTTACTTGTCAATAGAGATAACAGGTGTGGCTCATAGGATACTGTGGTGCAGGAAGCAGTCAGGCAGGGACACTCTGGAGTTTCTAAAGCCATGATAAAGATTTAATTGATGCTATACAGGAAGGAACATGGTGGCAAGAAATGGAGGAAACTATTTTCAGTTCTGGCTCTAATTAAAAAAAAAAAAAAAATCTTCCCAGAAAAAGGCACACAGCTATAGTGCATTCAAGGTAGATAGTAAATTAGAGTGCTACAGCAATCATATCATGTCTACTAGAAAGAAAAGGAGATAGAGGGGCACAACGGAGGGAAGTTAAAACAATGTGTATATCGCCCGCTATATGCTCATAAGAAGGCTCAGAACTAGAAGCAAGAATCAGAAAAAAATGAAACTACTATCCCCACACAGACTGCTAAGGAGTAAGAACATAATTAAGTCTACTGAAGAGGAGAAGTAGAACTGGAAAAACACAAGCGGTGAAACTTAGAATGGATCATAGCTGATGTGAGACCCTAAGCTAAAAGTTATCACAATTTATTCCTTGAGTTTAGTTATTAATTCCATTATTAATTTAGTTATTAATCATGTTTGTGTTTGTATTAAATGGTTGTGAGAAAACTATTTCCCCACATGCTGACCAGCAAGAGGCACAGAAGTGATGAGGGACACAAGAGAATTATCTTCCTTCTTCCCTGAGATTATAAAGTCCTTTGTTTTTCCGGAGTTTGGTTCAATGACAAGGAGAGTCAATGACGCGAAGACTTCAACTTCCATGAACAGCTGTTAATGTGTTTGTACATACACATTGTATTTCAGTTCTTTCTGGTTTGAGTGTCTAAGAATCGGGTGCCTTCCCAGTTCTGGCAGGACACTAAAAATACCAACAGCATCATAAGCAGCCAAGAGTCCCACTAGGAACCCTGGGCTAAGGAAAGTCAGGCTAAGATATATAACATCTCTGCCCTAGTTCTGCTAGCCTCTCTATCCTTAGCCAAAGGAATTACAAGCTGTGTGTGTTTCCACCTGTCTATAATCCACCTGTCATACTAGAATAGGAGAGAAATAAAATCCTACAGGTTAGGTCATTCTCAACAAATCATTTTGTGGAATTTATAAAATCCTGATGTAAGAAATCCCTCCAGATATAATACATATAAAATGCCTTAGAAAATAGTGAGATTTGGGGCGGAGACAAGATGGCTAACTGAAGGCAGCTTTCCACAGAGGTTCCTGTCCAGAAGGAGAGTTAAAGGACAGAAATTTAGCAAGTAACCTGGTGGATTTGAGCTGCACCAAGAGAGAAGGTTGAAGAACGCACATCAACCCTGCAGAGGCAAGCTGCGACCCCAAGGATACAAACAAAAGGTACAAAATCTATCACCAACCAGATGGAAGTCCCCTTCCCCATGAGAACGGCTGGAGTACCCCACAAACAAATGAGCAGAGTTCAAAAGTCCTACCACTATACTCCACAGGAGAGACCCTCTAAAAACTGGACCTACCTCCCCTAGTAGGGTGCCATGGCACTCTCCTGCCAAGAATAAAACTGTGTAAAACTGTATATATATTCTACCTGCAATTCTGAGCTCCTAGCACTCCCCTCCACTCTTACTCTGAGGTCTGGAGGCCTGTCCCCCAGGAGTCCAGATTCTTGGGTGATTTCTTGAGGGGTGGTAAATGGGGCCTGGACTGCAGCTTATCAGTGCTGATTCTGCAGCACAGGAGTGAGGAAAGGACGGTTGGCTGAGAGGGAACCACACTGGAGTGGTGGTGCCCCGAGTGGCAGAGCAGCAGCCATGTTTGGCAACAATAGGGCTCATCCCCGGATATTCCAAAGTCACACCCCCTGTCTCTCTGGGCAACAAGAGGAGGCTGGGAATCTTCTCAGGTGGCAACCACTGCAGAATAGATCTGGGATGGAAACACAGGCCCCATGAGTAAAAAGTTTGCCTGAGGCAGTACTGGCCTGGGTGGAGCATGGGAACTAGAAAATGCACACAAAGAGCCGGGAGATTTCCAGGGTGGGGCTGACCCAGAGGACCACTTTAGTGAGCCTAAGACACACCCGCGCCCCAGGGGACCATCAGCTTGAACAAAGGAGGGCAGGCAGAGGCTGGGTCTGACAGGTAACTGTGCTGCAAATACAAACCATAGCTGAGACCGTACAGCAGCACAGATAGGGCCTGAGGCACAGGTTCTGGGAACATAAAATAGCTTCTCTTCTGCAGGTGAATTTAGCAGGAACAGAAAGAAATTCCTACAAAGTTGTTCTGTTCTGTCAGTAACATCAATCAGGGGTGGGGCTTGAACTGAGTGAACAGCCCCACCCTCCCAAGATTGTCATGTCTCACCTCCCCCAGCCAGACAGAGGCAGAGAGCAGCAGTCTGGCTGAGGAGACCTAGATGTCCTTGTGATAAAAAAAGTTGCAAACCCCTAGAGTTCTGCTCATTGGAGGCAAATGGGTTACAGCCCTGTGGGGTTATCAGTGACTGGGTGTGACAGAGGAGCAAGGTGGGGAAGGAGGCATCAACCTTCCCAGACTAATATATTTGCTGGATGGGTCCTCCTGACTTCACAGAACACCAGAGCAAGTCATATTTGAGTTGTCAGCAGACCCCTGTGATCTAGTTGCCAGGGAACTTTTAAACTCTCCGACCTGAGACAGTTGCTGAAGGAGACAGTTGATTTGGACCTTTTGAACTGAGCCAATTGCCCGAGGACTATCCAAGTGGTGCCCTGGGTGTGTGGTTGTTGGAAGGTTTGATTTTCCTTTTCCAATTGTTACCTGTGGGAGGCGAGGTGACTTAATACCTGGTATTTCTCCACACCTGAGACTTTAACCCAGAGTAACTATTTCCGTAGGATCGGACAGAGACCAGCTGAAAACAACACAGAGCCACTTAGCCACACCACACCAAACAGGTCCCCAGTTTTTCAGGCTGTAGCACTGTATGGGTCCTCGACAAAGCTCCAGGGGAAAAGTCAAATGGTGTAAAATGATCATGGGGCGGAATCAGCGGAAAAACTCTGGTAACATGAATAACCAGAAGAGATCAACATCCCCCCCCCCAAGGAAAGATATGGCAGATGTCACTGAAGATCCCATCCATAAACAGCTGGATGAGATGTCAGAAATCAAATTCAGAATTTGGATTGTAAACAAGATTAGTAGAATAGAGAAAAAATTTGAATTAGAAATTCGAGCAGCAATTCAAAAGTCGGAATTAGAAATTCGAGAAGAAATTCAAAAGTTGTCTTAAGAATTCAACGAATTTGAAGACAAAATGACCAAAGATTTTGACACACTGAAGCAAGAATTTGCAGCCCTCAAAGATCTGAAAAATACAGTAGAATCCCTCAGTAACAGAGTGGACCATGCAGAAAGAAAAGATTTCTGACATTGAAGACAAAGCTTTTGAATGCTCCCAAACTCTCTAAAAGGAAGAGAAATGGAGAGAAAAAATGAATCATTCTCTCAGAGAGCTCTGGGATAATGCGAAGAAGGCTATTATCCGCCTCATTGGAATCCCTGAAAGTGATGAAGTGGCTTTGCAAGGCACAGAGGCCCTTCTCCATGAAATTATGAAAGAGAATTTTCCAGACATGCCAAGAGATTCTGAAATTCAGATAGCAGATGGTTACAGAAACCCAGCATGACTCAACCCCAACAAGACATCCCCCAGGCATATCATAATTAACTTCACTAAAGTTAATATGAAGGAGAAAATTCTCAAAGCAGCCAGATGTAAGAAATCCATTACCTACAAAGGGAAGAATATTAGAATGACTGCAGATATCTCTGCTGAAACTTTTCAAGCCAGAAGAGGGTGGTCATCGACTTTTAATCTCCTAAAACAAAATAACTTTCAACCC
>CAUYPK010093956.1:0-16578 GCA_963574355.1 Loris lydekkerianus
AATTTTAAGGGTTAGTTTTATGAAAAAGGGGTCCTTTTGTTGACATTTATTGGCTTAACTGGCAGAAAGCTTGTGGACCAATTTTCTTTTTTTTTTTTTTTTTTTTGGCCAGGGCTGGATTTGAACCAACCACTTCCAGCATATGGGGCTGACGCCCTACCCCTTTGAGCCACAGGCGCTGCCCCCATATTCTTTCTTACTATGAAGCAAACCAATGACAAAATCACTTCTTCATTGGATTTTATGGAAGAATAGTTTATAACATTATATAAGTTTTCTGTCACACTAATTTGTTGCTTTAACACGTTCTTATTTGGTGACTTTGATCTACTTACTGCGTGTTTTGTAGATGGAATTGTGGTATTTGAGAAGATAATTATCTGAGCCCCATTTTCCAAATAGCTTTGCCCTTACATAGATCAGATTTTGTTTTGTTAAAATCTCCTGAGCAAGCAACAATTGGAAGAGACCCAGGGCATCATAAAATATAGAAGAAGAAATATATTCTCCATTTGTGTGGATCATTGCATTAAGGATAAGAATACTCAAACTTGACACATCCTCACTGTTCTATAACAACAGTATAAACAAATGAAGTTATTTTTGAATACATATGCCAGCAATCAAAGTAACCAGTCTGACATTGTATTTAGATCTTATAGGCTGACTGTTATCAGCAATGAAAAGTTAGAAGATGTTCAAAGTTAGTTTGACTTTTTTTTCCTCCTACCAACTACTAATACTAGTGTAGAAGGAGATTTTTTGAATTCAGTATTGCTTGTGATATGGAGCCAATTTACATTTTTGGTAGGGATTGTTAAATTTCTATCTATTAAATTTTTGCTACTCAAGCGTATTCTACACAGTGACAGAATAGGCATCACCTGGCAACTGCTTAGAAACTGCAAAATATCCTGTCCCACCCTAAACACACTGATCAGAATCCGAATTTTATTTTATTGTGTTATTTTATTTTTTTAAGAAAGAGTCTCACTTTGTCACCCTTGGTAGAGTGCCGTGATGTCACAGTTCATAGTAACCTTAAACTCTTGGGCTTAAGTGATTCTGTTGCCTAAGCCTCCCAAGTAGCTAGAACTACAGGTGCCCACTGCAATGCTGGGATATTATTTAGAGACAAGGTCTCGCTCTTGCTCCGGTTGGTCTTGAACTCATGAGCTCAGGCAATCCACCCACCTCAGCCTCCCATGTGCTGGGATTATAGGCATGAGCCAACACAACCGGCCCCAGAATCTAAATTTTAACAAGATCCCTAGATGATTTATATACACATTAAAGCCTAAGAAGCATCCATGTAAAATAAAATCTGACTTCTTGTACAAGATAATATATTTCATAAGTTCAAATCTCATCTGATTACAACCAAGGTATATAATTGTGAGGAAAGACACAAAAGCACGCTAGTTGTATAACAATCACTACCTTTGTGTCTTATATGCACATGAGAAATATGACTAGTCAGGAGAAATGTGGTGCCAAGGAAGACATTAGGAGATAATGTTAATCCTATTCTTTAAACATAGATATCCCTATGATTTGACAATAACATGTGCTTTATACCTTACTGCCACAGACATAATGCAAGATAGTGTCTCTCAAATTGAGGACTGCAGAGCATTAGCAGTTAAAGTACATATTTTCAGAGGTCTTCAAGTTTTATGACAATTTTAAAATTTGATGTTTTTATTTAACTAGTAATCTTAAAAAGAAACCCTGCAACATGCATATACACACACACAAAGCCTTTTCACCAGGTTTGAAGATAAAGCTTCTATTTCACAGTCATAAATCACAATTGAAATACATTTAATGAAATAAGAATTGAATATCTTAAGGCAAAATACCCCCAGAGACCCATGAATATATTTTTCTGGTCTAGGAAAGATTTTGCTTTCATTTTTATCTTCTTTTTTTTTTTTTTTTTTTTTTTTTTTTATTTATAAAAAAGGTCATTTTAATTTTGGGTAAATAATTTGGGGCTGTATTTATGGGGGAAGATTTTATGTCATTAAGCAACTTCTAGGTCTATTATAAGTATTTGTAGGGATAATTTTTTATTTTTATATTTTATTTTTAACTGATAAAACAAAATTACGTACTTATGTTGTACAACATGATGTTTTGCTGCATTTGTATATATTTTGGAATGTTTAAATCAAGGAATTAACTTATATATTATTTACATACTTACCACTTTTTGAGGTGAAGACATTTAATATCTACTTTCAGCAATTTTTAAGTATACAATACACTGTCATTAACTATAGTCAAAATATTGTTCAATGGATCTGTTAACTTACTCCTCTTGTCTTACTAAAATTTTGCATCTCTTGACCAACATCTACCTAGTCCCCCACTTCAACCCCAGACACCACCATTCTACTCTCTGATTCTATGAATTAGACTTTTTTAGATTTCACATATAGACAAGATCATGCAGCATTTGTTTTTCTGTTTCTGCCTTATTTTGTTTAATATAATGTCCTCCAAATTCACACATGTTGTTGCAAATGACATTATTTCTTTCTTTGTTAAGGCTCAATAGTATTCTGTTGTATATATATATAACACATTGTCCTTATCCATTCATCTCTGTGAACATGTGGATCAATTTAATGTCTTGACTATTGTGAATAATGCTCCAAAGAACATGGGAGTGCAGAAATGTTGTCAACATACTGATTTCATTTCCTTTGCCTGTACGTGAGTCCCTATAAAAGTTTGAGGCAGACTAAGTTACAGTCCATTATTTCACTTCTGAGAAACATAGTCTACAACATTATTTCTGACTCACCCATGCAAGTTTCATCTCGTGTGGCATATTGATGTTGCTGGCAGAGTTTTATTTGTTTCCATACACACGGAACTTACATTTCTTGATTTTTGTGTATCTCAAAGGGTTCATAATTATGACCCATGTATATCCAGAAGTGGAATTACTGGATCATATGATAGGATGTTCTATTTTGAATTTTTTGAGGAAATTCTATACTATTTTTTGTAATAGATATACTAAGTTGTAATACCACCAACAGTGTACAAGGATTCTCTTTTTTTTTTTTTTTTTTTTTGTGGGTGTAAATTTATTCTTTCACTATTTGATTGATTAAATTTGTGTGTGTTTATGTATTGTTTCTATAACATTACCTACTTACCGGTAGATGGTGTACTTTAAGGATCTTCCTCTAACTCCTAAAGAATGGTTATATACTTAAACTTTATTCCCCTAAGATTTTTGCAGATTAAAGTAAAATCAGGAATGGGAGGTATTAGAAAATTGGTTAGTCCATATTTTTGTTTATAAGCAAACTACCCTTAATTCTTAACACGTACTATGCAGATCTGATTCAGGACACACTAAAAGAATGTCTAATCTCCATGAAGAAATGAGGTTTTAATCTTTTATGTTTTATTTTAGAATATTATATTTTGGTTACATAGTTTGCTTTTGTATATTTTAAGTCGAATTCTAAGTGTGCCCTTCACCCAGAAAGTGTGCGAATTTACCCAAACACTCTTCCCTCTTCCTACCTACTTGAATTCTATTTAGTATTGCTTTCTTTTCTTTCCCCCCTTTTTTTTTTTTTTTTGCAGTTTTTGGCCAGGGCTGGGTTTGAACCTGCCACCTCTGGTATACGGACCGGCACCCTACTCACTGAGCCACAGACGCTGCTCATAGTATTGCTTTCATATGTGCACATTAATGTTAACCAACCTGTTCCAATTAATAGAGTACATGTGGTGTTTGTTTTCCCATTCTTGTGATACTTCACCTAGGAGACTGTCTCCAGTTACATCTAGGTTGTTACAAAATACTAGGTCATCATTATTTTATGGATGAGTTGTATTCCATTGTATACATATGCCACATTTTATTAATCCACTTATATATCGATGGGCATGTAGGTTGTTTCCACATCTTTGCAATTATGAATTGTGTTGCTATAAACATTAGCGTGCAATTGTCTTTTTAAATGAAATTCCTTTTATTCTTTGGGTAAATACCCAATAGTAGGATTGCTGAATCAAAGTGTAGGTCTATGTTTTGTTCTTTGTGGTATCTCCTACACTACTTTTCATAAAGGATGAACTAGTTTACTTCTTGATATGCATCATTCTCACTGGGGTTAGGTGATATCTCACTGTGGTTGTGATTTGCATTTCCCTGATGATTAGAGATGTTAAGCATTATGGAGAATTTTGAAACATTGAGGAAAGAAATTGCAGAAGATGTAAACACTTGGAAAAACATATCATGTTCATGGGATGGCAGCATCAATATGTTAAAATGTATATACTACCAAAAATGATTTACAGATTCAATGCAATCCCCCTTAAAGTACCAATGACATTTTTCACAGATCAAGAAAAAGTAGTTCTATTCTTTGTATAGACTCAGAACAGACCCAGAATAGCCAACGAAACCTTACATAATAAGAAGAAATCTAGAGGCATCACTTTACTACACTTCAATCTATACTATAGGGATGTAGTAACCAAAACAGTATGGTACTAGACAAGAGACTTAGACTTATGGATATAAAATGGAGAACCCAGATTTGAAGCTATCCTCATATTCTCATTTGATTTTTGACAAAGCTTACAAAAGAATATAGTGAGAAAAAAAAATCTCTATTTAATAAATGGTGCTGAGAAAACTGTATAGCCACATTTAAAAGACTGAAACAAGATCTGGACCTCTCACACTCACAAGAATTAATTTATGATGGATAACAGACTTAAATATAAGACATGAAACTACAAGAATTCTAGAAGAATATGTTGGGAAATCTCTTATGTATATCAGTCTAGGCAAAGAATTTATGAAGAAGAAACCAAAAGCAATCAAAGCAACAACAAAAATAAAGAAATTGGGTTATAGCTTTCCTATGAAAGCCATAAATTAGTTTCATAGTAGGGCTGACTACATTGGATACCTTTTCTTCCATTCTTGAGATACTTTACTAAGAAGAACATGTTCCAGCTCCATCCATGTAAACATGAAAGAGGTAAAGTCTTCATCTTTCTTTAAAGCTGCATAATATTCCATGGTGTACATATACCACAATTTATTGATCCATTCATGGATCCATGGGCACCTGGGCTTTTTCCATGACTTAGCAATTGTGAATTTGGCTACAACATTCTGGTACAGATATCTTTGTTATAATGTGATTTTTGGTCTTCTGGGTATATACCTAGTAGAGGAATTATAGGATTGAATGGTAGATCTATTTTTAGATCTCTGGGTTGGGCAGAAGGAAGGTGATTGGTGGGATTACACCTGTGGTGCATCTTACAAAAGTACATGTGAAACTTGGTGAATGCAGAATATGATTGTCTTAACACAATAACTAAGAAAATGCCAGGAATGCTATGTTAACCAGTGTGATGAAAATGTGTCAAACTGTTTATAAAACCAGTGCACGTTGCCCCATGATCACATTAATGTACACAGCTATGATCTAATACTAATAAAAAAAAGAAATTAGATTTTTATCAAACTAAAAAGTTTCAACATAGCCAAGGATATAATCAATAGAGCAAATACACAACCTACAGAATGGGATAAAATATTTGCATGTTATATGTCCAATAAAGGGCTAATAACCAGAATCTACACATAACTTACTTAAATAATCAAGAAAAGATCAAACAACCCTGTTAAAAAGTGGACAAAAGACATAAATACAAACTTTTAAAATGAATATACACTAATAGCTAACAAGAACATGAAGGTTTTAATCTTTTATTTTATTTATTGATTTTAATCTTTTAAACAATTTTTAACCACCAATCAAACAGTTGGAGCAAGGTGATAAAGAGGGTGGAGTAATGTGGAAGATAAAAAAATAGTTGAGATACAATGAATATGTATCTATTCTTAATATAGTGAAATTCAAGGAGCACAAATTATTTTGAAATATTGAACAATTTATTTACTATAACTTTTTCAATGTGAGAATATAGGACATTTTATAGTGATTCCCTCATTAGTAAATTAAAATACAACCTACATTTTAAACATATTAACCTAGACCATGAATTGCAAGATTGTGAAATGTTAACAGTTAATGCTTCTCATAGTTCAAATGCTTTATCCAGTGAAAGGTAGAAATGATTATTTCCCTAATTTATTTTGAATTAGGTATGTAAAAAGAAAGAAAATTTATTCAACATATATTTATGGATCAAGGTGCTATTAAGCTCACTTGGAGCTAGTACTCTATATCACTGATCATTATTTGTCATATATTCTGTCTGGGTGTATACACATAGGATTGTACAAAAACAGCTAAAGATACAAGGAAATCAGTTATCCAGTTGAGTCCCTGTTTATGTTTCTGTCTTACAACTTGAGATTATCCATTTGAAATTGGAATTTTTACTTTTATCATAATATGAATTTTGGTATCTGAATAAATAAGTTATTTATAGTTCATATTTATTTGTTATTTTAACATATTAACCATGATAAAAGCAAATGTCATTGAAAGCTAATAAATTATTATTATTGATGAAACATCCTGAGATACAGGCTATGTACGTCCTAATGCTTTTTTTTTTTTTTTTGGTAGAAACGTTAACTCTCTTTAGAATTTATTCACTAGGGTTGTAACTATAGATATTTATGTTGCTTTAGATGTATATATTTTCCCGTATTTATATGGCGGATATGTACATTAAAATGTCTTGAAATTCCTATTTATGTCAGTTTGAATATATATGTAGATTTTTTTGTAGCTGGAATGATGAATATTAATAAGACAGAATTTTAATATTTTTACAGTGATGTCAGTTTGCAATTTCTTTATGCCCTGAGAAAGTCATGTGCTAGGTTGTTATTAAAACCTTCTTCCATATCATATTTACATCTAACTGATAGAGGCCAATTATAATGCTAAAAAGGTAAGATATGTGTACAATGCATTTCAGTAAATGATAACCCAACCAACAGATAATATCTTTTCCACAATATTAGAATAGACAGGATATCTGTTACTAGACTTTATGCTTAGAAGATATTGGAATTTATTTTTGGAATATCTGTAAATCATGGAATGTTAATTCTTAAATAAGATAAATAGAGAGCTATTTTTGTGAAAATGAGGATCTTTAAAAGTAAATGATAGGTTGAAGTGATAGCTCCTGAGAACGGATTTATAATAGCAATTATTTTAAATGTGTTCAAATTTCATTAAGGTCAAAGTATCACTTCATTACTGTACATTAATCAAACATTTGCTAAATAAAACATCATTTAATAACTTAGTTCTAATAGAATAATTCACCTAGTTTAATATAATATTCTTTTATTTTCAATATTAAGTTTATAATAAATATTTCTGCACAGATCTCTACATATGTAGACAGCTATTGATGTGCTTAACTTTTGAATTCTTCAACATTTCAAAAGGTCAAACTCTTATCACATAGACAGAGGTCACAGGATCAGCCTCCCTTTAGCCATGAAAATATAATAATGTACATTTCCTTCATGTGAGGTTTATATATAGATGGTATAGGAGTGCATTGGTACCTGTTAAAATAATTTTTCCAAGTAGGAATGGCCAGTTGGTGATATAAACAGAAATTGTTTAAAATATTAGACTACATAACACATTATAGTTTATCAAGTAGAAAATAGTTCATCATGTAAAGAAGAAAGTAGGTATTCTGACCCTATTTTCTAGAAGGAACTCAGGTTCAAGACAGCAGTTACCTCTGCTAAGGTAAAAAGACTAGTAAGAAATTAAATTTAATAAGTGTGGAGGAATCCAGACTCCTCATGTTCCCACTTTAAAAAGGCCACCTGAACTTTTATGCAGCCATGATGAAGTAACAGAAATAGGCTTTACTCTTTCATTTTAAATATCAAACACACACACACACACACACACACACACACACACACACACACACACATACACAGAGAGAGAGAACAAAGAGAAACAATGAATTTCTGAACCTTGACAAAAAGCATCAGAAGACTGTGGTTCCTGAGAGCAGGGGAACAGATATGACAAGCCATATGAGTGTCCCATTTCACTGCCTTGGGAAAGTTTCCAGACAAAAGCCTGTGAAAATAAGTCCAGATATCAGTAGTATCTCTAAGTTGAGGAGACAGAATTCAGAGTTCAGGGCAGGGTCTAGAATTTGAGATAAATTAAGAATAAGGGCAATTCTAGATATTTCTGACATAAAGAAACAGCAAGAGGGAGTCCTGTGGGGGCAGCACCTGTGGCTCAAAGGAGTAGGGCCCCGGCCCCATATACCAGAGGCATCGGGTTCAAACTGGGCCCCAGCCAAAAACTGCAAAAAATAAAAAAATAAAAGAAGAGAGAGTACTGTGCTTCTTGATCACTCCCAGGAGTCTTGCAGTAGAGTCTCCAAGGTTTTCTAAGTCTAAGATCATACCATCAGCAAAGAGCAAGAGTTTGACCTCCTCTGCCCCCATATGGACTTCCTTATATTCTTCTCTTGCCTGATTGCATTGGCTAGAACGTCCAGCACTATGTTGAATAGTAGTGGAGACAGAAAACAACCTTGTCTGGTTCTAGTTGTAAGTGGAAAAGGTTTCAGCATTACTCCATTCATATGATGTTAGCTGTGATTTTGTCATAGAAAGCTTTAATCAGTTTAGGAAATGTGGCACCTATACCTATATTCTTAAGTGTTTTTGTTAGAAAAGGATGCTGAATTTTACCAGATGCTTTTTCTGCATCTATTGAGAGAATTATATGATCTTTGTGTTTGGTCCTATTGATATGGTGAATTATATTTATGGATTTGCATATCTAAAACAAGTCTTACATCTCTGGAATGAAGCCTACTTGATCGTGATATATAATTTTTTAAACATGCAGCTGTAATCTATTAGCTAAGATATTATTGAGTTTTTTTACATCACTATTCATTAGCGAAATTGGTCTGTTGTTCTTTTTAGTTGGGTTTCTCCCTGGGTTTGGTATCAGAGTGATGTTTGCTTCATAGAACGTGTTGGGGAAGGTTCCTTCCTTCTCACTGTTTTAAGGAATAGAGTAACATCTCAGGGTATAAAATCAATGCCCACAAATCAGTAGCCTTTGCATATGCCAGTAATAGCCAAGTTGAGAACCAGACAAAGGACACAATTCCTCTCACACCAGCTTCAATAAAATGAAATACCTAGGAATATGCCTAACAAAAGAGGTGAAGTGTGGATGATTATATATTGATTTCATATTAGTATTGTATATAATCACCCACACTTTCATATGAAAGATAAAACACAATTGTAGCCTAGAAAAGAGAGAAGAGAAGGGCGAGGGGAGGTGAGGGGGGTGAAAAGGTGGAGGGAAGTTAATTGATAGGACCTCACCTACTGTGCATATTGCAAGGGTATATGTCAAATATATTAATAGTAAAGTATAACTATGTAAACACAACAATTAAATAAGTGAGGTGAATGCTATTTTAACCAGTTTGATGTAAATGTTCCAAAGTGTATATAAAATCAGCACATTGTACCCCATAAATGCAGTAATAAACACAGTTATGATCTAATAAAAACAATCCATCAAAGTTAAAATTAAAATGAATGACATTATTTATTATTTTAATTGTTATTAATTTGTGAAATTATAGGTTGCACCTCAATACAGTAAATAAATAAATAAATAAATAAAATATGTTGTTTCTGGCTATTTATCTTATTTGATTCTATTGTTAAAGCATTCAACATTATTTCTCCATTAAATATTGTAATAAAGGATTATTTTTCTAATAAAAAAGGAAGGATCAGTACAAAGATAAATTATGAAGCCCTAAGAAAAGAAATAGTAGAAGACATTAACAAATGGAAGAACATACCATGCTGTTCTCTGGGAAAAAATCAACATTGTTAAAATGTCTACACTGTCAAATGCAATCTACAGATACAATGCAGTCCCCATTAAAACACATACAGCATACTTAGAAGAAATAGATAAATTAGTTATTTGTTTTGTATGGAACCATAAAAATAACCCATATAGCCAAGGCTATTCTTGGTAAAAAATGCAAACAAACCAGGAAGCATCACTCCAGCAGATTTTAGGTTATATTACAAGTCAACAGTGATCACAACAGCATGGTATTATACTTATAAATAAATAAATAAATAAATAAATAAATAAATATATATATATTTATTTATAAGTATATATACTTATTAAATATTAAATAAATATATTTATAAGTATATAAATACTTATATTTATAAGTATATATTTATATACTTATATTTATAAGTATATATATATATATACTTATAATTATATTTATTAGTATATATACTTATAAATATGAAACTGAATAGAAAACCAAGAGATGATATCAGTCTCTTATTGCCATCTGATCTTTGATAAACCAAACAAAAGCATACACTGGGGTAAAATATCTGTATTCAATAAATGGTGCTGGGAGAACTGGATGATCACATGTAAAAGACTGGAACTAGACCCACACCTTTTACCATTTACCAAAATTGACTGAAGGTGGATAGAAAATTAAAAATGTAAGACATGATAAAAATTCTAGAAGAAAGTAGAGAAAAACTTATGATGATGTCAGACTGGGGAAAGATTTCATGAAGAAGACTTCAGTGGCAATGTCAACACAATAAAAATTAACAGACAAGACTTAATTAAACTGAAAAGGTTGTGCACATCTAAGTACACAACAATTGCAGCAAATAGACAACCTTCAGAATAGGAAAAGATACTTTTGTGTTATAAGTCTAATAAAGGGTTGAAAACTAGAATCTACAGAAAACACAAACTAATCAACAAAAAAAGATTAAACAATCTCATCTTATTGGGAAAGAGATATGAACAGAACCTTCTCTGAGGAAGACATATGGATGGCTAAAAAAATATGAAAAAGTGCTTACTGCTCCTAATCGTCAGAGATGAGAAAATCAAAACCACCCTGAGATATCACCTAACCTTAGTGAGGATAGCCCACATCATAAAGTCCCAAAGTTGTAGATGTGGAGATAAGTTAACACTTTTACACTGTGGGTTAGACTGCAACTAATATAGCCTCTTTGTAAAGAAGTGTGGAGAATCCTCAAAGAACTCAAATTAGATCTCTAATTTGATCCCACAATCCCATTATGAAGCATCTACCCAGAAGAAAAAGAAATAATTTTATCTTAAGGACATTTGAACAAGATTGTTTATCACAGTAAAATTAACAATTGCAAAAATGTGGAAGCAACCGAAATGCTCACCAACCCAGGAATGGGTTAGCAAACAATGGTATATTACTACTTGGAATACTATTCAGCCATAAAAAGATGGATACTTTACATCTTTTGTATTTATATGATGGAGTTGAAGCACATACATCTTCATAAAGTATAAGAATGGAAAAACAAGTATCCAATAAACCTGTAGATGACCTAACACATGCCTATATTAGATTAAAAAAAAAAATCAATTCAATTGAAGGTGAAGGGAGGGTGAATGGGGAGGTGGGAGAATGGAGGAGTTTGGGGAATTGGTGTGCTCCTACTTAATGGGCACAATGTAAGGATATATGGCACACCTCCTGGGTGGGGAACACAGCTACAAGAGGGACTCTACCTAGCAAACGCAAACATTGTAACCTAGTTGTTTGAACCTTCACATTAACCTGGAAAAAAAAAAAAAAAGAATAAAAATTAAAAAGTAACCTCAAAATAATCAAACTATTTCCTAGTAGCTTAACTATATCCAAGAACAAAGCCCAAACCTAGTAATAAAATTCACAGTATCTGCCATTAAGTGAAAAATTACCAACCATGAAAAGAAACAAAAAAATTTACAACCCATAGTCCAGTGAAAAATCAAGAATGAAAAAGAGTTAGAAATGATAGATACAGAATTAGTGGAAAAGAATGTTGAAGCAACTGTTATCGTTGCTTTCCAGTATGTTCAAGAAAGTAGAAGGAAGTACAAGTGGAATTAGAAAAAGAATGGAAGACTTTTTTTTAAGATATATATTGAAATTCTAGAGGCAAAATACAGCATATGAAATGATGACTTCACTAGACAGCTTTAATAACAGAATAGCCACTACAGAGGTAATAAATTAGTGAACTTGAATATATAAAAGTGGAAATTATCCAAAATGGAAAATAAAAAGATAATGGATGGGGAAAACACTTGAACGTATTGGGTTGGAGAAAGACTTTATGAAGAAGACTTTAGTGGCAATTGCAACAGCAGCAAAAATAAACAAATGGGACTCAATTAAACTCAATAGCTTCTGAACAGCTAAGGAGACAACAACCAAAGCAAACAGACAATCATCAGAATTGGAAAAGGTATTTACATATTATGAATTGGACAAAAGATCGGTAATTAGGATCTACAGAGATCTAAAACTAATCAACATAAAAAGAGCCGTAAAAAGAGCCAGTTATAACAATGAGCAAGACACATGAATAGAACCTTCTCCAAAGAAGACAGATCAATGGCTAGCAAATATATGAAAAAATGCCCCCATCCCTATTTACCAGAGAAATGCAAATCAAAACCACCCTGTGATATCACCTAACCCCAGTGAGAATGGCCCACATTATAAAGTATCAAAATTGCAGATGCTGGCATGGATGTGGAGAGAAGGGAACACTTTTACATTGCTGGTACTGCAAACTAATACAACCTTTTTGGAAGGAAGTATGGAGAATCATCAAAGAACCAAACTATGCCTCCCATTTGATCCTGCAATCCCATTACTAGACATATACACAGAAAAATAAAATAATCCTTTTATCATAAGGAAAAGATTACTTTTCCACATCCCATTTCTGGAACTCAAAAAAAAAAAAATATATATATATATATATATATATATATGCTTGGTTGAATGACATTGTTTCAGAGCTCACTCTTTCTCCATTAATCTTTCCAGTATTTTGTTGTTGTTGTTGTTGTTGGGGATTTACTGAGGGTAAAAAGAACCAGGTTACACTAATTGCATTTGTCAGGCAAAATCCCTCTTGCAAATATGCTCCTCCTCCAGAGGTGTGCCAAACACCATGATCACCCCCCAACTCCCTCCCTCCTTTCCTTGCTCCACTCCCCCATTCCCCTATCTTCCACCATGTATTAGGTCATTAATTGTCATATCAAAATTCAGTACATTGGATTCTTGTTTCTCCATTCTTGTGATGCTTTAACAAAAAGAACATGATACAACTTCACCCAAGTTAGTACAAAAGATGTATAGTCCCCATCTTTTTTAGTGGCTGACTAATATTTCATGGTATAAATATACCGCAATTTGTTACTCCACTCCTAGATTGGTGGGAATTTAGTTTGTTTCCACATTTTGGAGATTGTAAATTGAGCTTTAAAAAACACTCTAGTGCAAATGTCCTTATGATAAAAGGATTATTTTCTTCTTCTGGGTAGATGTCCAGTAATGGGATTGCAGGATCAAATGGGAGGCCTAGTTTGAGTTCTTTGATGATTCTCCATACTTGCTTCCAAAAAGGTTGTATTAGTTTGCAGTTCCACCAGCAATGTAAAAGTGTTTGCTTCTCTGCACATCCATGCCAGCATCTGAAACTTTGAGACTTTATAATGTGGGCCATTCTCACTGGGGTTAGGTGATATCACAGGCTGGTTTATTATGTCTTACATTTTAATTTTTCTATCCACCTTCAATCAATTTTGGTAAATGGTGAAGTAGTGGGTCTAGTTTCAGTCTTTTACATGTGATTATCCAGGTCTCCCAGCACCATTTATTGAATACAGATATTTTACCTCAGTGTATGGTTTTGTTTGGTTTATCAAAGATCAGATGGCAATAAGAGACTGGTATCATCTCTTGGTTTTCTATTCAGTTTCATATTTGTAAGTACATATTTCTGTGGCAATACCATGCTGTTGTGATCACTGTTGACTTGTAATATAACCTAAAATCTGCTAGAGGGATGCTTCCAGGTTTGTTTGCATTTTTTACCAAGAATAGCCTTGGCTATATGGGTTATTTTTATGGTTCCATACAAAACGAAGATCTAATTTATCCATTTCTTCTAAGTATGCTGTACATGTTTTAATAGGGACTGTATTGTATCTGTAGATTGTGTTTGATAGTGTAGACATTTTAACAATGTTGATTTTTCCCAGAGAAGAGCATGGTATGTTCTTCCATTTGTTAATGTCTTCTACTATTTCTTTTCTTAGGTCTTCATAATTATCTTTGTAGAGATCCTTCACTTCTTTTTTTATTAGAAAAATAATCCTTTATTACAATATTATTATGGAGAAGTAAGAACCTCCGAACTAGAACATAAAGTGTTCAAGTTAACCCAGATAGTTAAAGAGGCAGAGAGAAAGAGACGTGGGGGGGGGGGAGTGAGAGAGAGAGAGTGAGAGTGAGAACAGAACAGTTGCTTAGAGAATTACAAGAATTCTTGAAGCATATAGGTTTACTTATAGGTTTACTATAAGTATTAGTATTACAGATCACTGAAGGGGAAGAGAATTGTCTTAAAGTAATGAAAGCCCTACTGGATACTATCATAAATGAAAACTTTCCAAGATTTACTAACACTGCCAACACACTCCTTTTGGATGGAGTGTGTTGAAGTCTGGGTCATCTCAACTCAAACAGAGCTTCTTCAAGAAACATTGTAATGAAACTGTTTAAAGTCAAGATAAAACAGAGGATTATGCAAGCATCCAGGAGTAAGTGCCAACTGACATAGAGGGGCAGAGCCATTAGGATGACAGCAGACATTTCAACTGAAACTTTACAAGTCAGTTTTTGGACAGGACAATTTTCAGCCCAGAATTCAGTATCCTACTAAGCTGACCTTCAATATTGATGGAGAGGGCAGGACTTTTATGGATATACAAACATCAAAGAGGTTCACCACAACAAGAACAGCTCTAAAGAAAATACTTGGCCGTATTCTCAGCACTGAACATCACAGTGGATGCCCAACTAGAGTGAATGACCCAAAGCTAAAGGTTGAGCTTCAGTTTCCACAGTTGCACAAGGGATGACATTTCACAGTAGACTTTTGCAGAATGTGATGAATGGAATTCACCACACTTTTCAAATAAAAAGAGTTCATGTCAATGGATTAAATTTCTTACTGAGAAGGCACAGGCTGACTGAATGGATGGAAGGGCACAGGCCATCCATATGTTGTCTTCAGGGACACACTTGGTTTGGGGGGACAAATCAGGACTCAGGGTTAATGGATGAAGAATGGTGTTTTAAGCAGATGAAAGTCAGAAGAAAGAAGGGGTTGTATTATTGTATCATTTTATTGTTTTCAGATACAAGTAGACATAAAGTGGGTGAAGTTGGGAAAGACGAAGATGGACACTTCATAGTGGTGGAGGGCACAATACAACAAGAAGACATTTCAATTTTGAATGTTTGTACACCCAACTTGAATGCTCCAAGATTTGTAAAACAGACCTTGAGTGGCTCAGCAGTATGGTGTCCCATAGGACCATGCTAGCTAGGGACTTTGGCACCCCACTGAGAGAGGTGGACAGATCCTCTGGGCAGAGGCTGAACGAGGATACAGAGGACTTAAATGTAACCCTAGAACAAATTGGATTTATGGACATGTACAGAATGCACCATCACAAAGTTGAAGAATATACATTTTTCTCCTCAACCCATGGAACATGCTCCAAAATAGATCACATCCTAGGATACAAGTCAAACCTTAGCAAAATTAAAAGAATAGAAATTATACCTTGTATCTTCTCAGACCACAAGGCAATAAAGTTGGACCTTGTCGCCAATGAAAATGTTCATTCCCACACAAAGACATAGAAATTAAACAACCTTAAGCTAAATGATAGATGGTTGGGTTCAGGAAGAGATAAAAGTGGAAATTGTAAAATACCTCAAAACAATGGAGACACGAATCACCAAAACCTGTGGGATACAGCAAAGGCAGTCCTAAGAGGGATATTTATTGCATCAGATGCCAACATTTGAAAAACAGAAAGAGAACATATCAAGAAACTCAAGAACCATTTTATGCAGTGGTTCTCAACCTTCCTAATGCCGCAGCCCTTTAATACAGTTCCTGTGGTCACAACCCACAGGTTGAGAACCAATGATATTATGGAATTGGAAAAAGAAGAACAATCAAATCCCAAACCCAGCAGAAGAAAAAAATCAACAAAATTAAATCAGAGAGTAATGAAATTTAAAAAAAAAAAAAAAGAAGAAGAAGAATCATGCAGAAAATTAACAAAACACCTCTCACCATTAACCAAGATAGACTCTCTCTGGATCAAAGATTTAAACTTAAGACATGAAACTATAAAAATACTAGAAGAGAATGCAGGGAAAACCCTTGAAGAAATTGGGCTGGGTGAGTTTTTTTTAGAGAAGGACCCCCCTGGCAATTGAAGCAGCTTCAAAAATACACTATTGGGACTTGATCAAACTAAAAAGCTTCTGCACAGCCAAGAACATAGTAAGTAGAGCAAACAAACAGCCCTCAGAATGGGAGAAGATATTTGCAGGTTATGTCTCTGACAAAGGTTTAATAACTAGAATCCACAG
>CAUYPK010093958.1:0-44856 GCA_963574355.1 Loris lydekkerianus
CCTTGCTGGCTCTCTGTGTCCTCAAAGGGATGATTGTAGGCAGGTCCCACCGGCCAGAGATGTCTGGAGTCTTGTCTCCCCAGATTCGCCAGGCCCAGTTACAGGGAAGCTGTTACTCAGCTGCCATCTTTAATCCGACCCATAGTACTTTCTATAGAATGAGTTCATGAACTTAATTGTCAGACCTCATACAATGACATTCTGGTGGCCATTCCAGAAAAAAAATTCCGAAACTGCTTTGAAGGGTGGACTGTGTGCTGGTGTTGGTGCATAGCTTCCCAAGGGGAGTATCCTGAAGGTGATTGTAGTGATTTTCAGAAGTGAAGTATGTAGCACTTTTTCTAGGATGAGTTTGAAAACTTAATTGTGCCACCTTGCTTGTCTGTCCTTAAGCCAGGACCACACTAATTCCTGCTTTACAATGTGTTTTAAAATCTGGAAGTGTCAGTCCTCTAACTTTGTTCTAATTTTTCAATATTGTTTTGGTTGCTTAGGGTAACTTCATGTTTTATGTTTTTAGAATCAGTTTCTTTTGGCTGAGCACAATGGCTCACACTAGAACTTTGGGATGCTGAGGTGGAAGGGTCACTTGAGGCCAGGAGTTTGAGAAAAGTTTTTCATAGTGGTCGGCACTTGTAGTCCCAACTACTCGGGAGGATCCTTTGAGCCTAGGTCAGGGCTACTGCACTCCAGCTTGGGTGATAAAAGAGACTCTATCTTTAAAAAAATTTTTTTTTTAAATAGAATCAGATTTTCTTTTCCTTCTTTTTTATTTTTAGAGACAGAGTTTAACTTTGCTGCCCTCGGCAGAGTGCCATGGCGTAAGCTCACAGCAACCTCCAGCTCTTGGGCTTAGGCAATCCTCTTGCCTCAGCTTCCCAAGTAGCTGGGACTGCAGGTGCCCACCAAAAAGCCTGGCTATTTTTGTTGTTATTGCAGTTGTCATTTTTATTTAGCAGGCCTGGGCTAGGTTCAAATTTGTCTGCCTCAGTGTATGTGGTCGGCGCCCTAACCCCTGACCAGTGGGCACCGAGCCCTAATTAGTTTTTAATGTGTGGAGAAGAGGCCCAACTTCATCCTTTTGTGTGCAAATATCCAGTTGTCCCAACACCACGTTTTCTTTTTTTTAGAGACAGAGTCTCACTTTGTCACCCTCAGTAGAGTACTGTGCTGTCACAGCTCACGGCAACCTCCAGCTCTTGGGCTTATGCTTGTGCTGCCCAAATCAGATTTTCAATTTCTAAAAATAAACAAAAATGAGGCCATTGTGGTCTCAATAGGGATTATATGGAATATGTAGATTGCTTTTGGAAATATTGCTACCTTAACTCTCCAATCATGAACACACATGTTTCCATTTATTTAGATCTTCTTTACTTTTCTCCAACAATATACCGTAGCTTTTTGTCTACAAGTCTAGTACCTCCTTAATTAAATTTATTCCTATTTTGTGCGGCGCCTGTGGCTCAGTGGGTAGGGCACCCGCCCCATATACCCAGGGTGGTGGGTTCAAACCCAGCCCCAGCCAAACTGCAACAAAAAAAATAGCAGGGCATTGTGGTGGGTGCTTGTAGTCCCAGCTACTCTGGAGCCTGAGGCAAGAGAATCACCTAAACCCAGGAGTTGGAGGTTGCTGTGAGCTGTGATACCACAGCACTCTACGGAGGGCAATAAAGTGAGAGTCTGTCTCTAAAAAAAAAAAAAAGTTATTCCCATTTTATTCTTTTTTTTTTTTTTTTTTGAAACAGAGTCTCAAGCTTTTGCCCTGGGTAGAGTGCTGTGCTGTCATAGTTCACAGCAACCTCCAACTCTTGGACTCAAGCAATCCTCTTGCCTCAGTTTTTCTATTTTTAGTAGAGATGAGGTCTTGCTTTTGCTCAGGCTGGTCTCCAACTCGTGAGCTCAAGCAATCCACCTGCCTCGGCCTCCAGAGTGTTAAGATTACAAGTGTGAGCCACCACATTCGGCCTGTTTTACTCTTTTTGATGCTAGTATAAATGGAATGGTTTCTTAATTTCCTTTTTGAATTGTTCATTGTTAATTTATAGGAACTGATATTTGAGTGTTGATTTTATATCCTGCAACTGATGAATTTATTATTACTCATAGTTTTTTTTTAATATTTGGGAATTTCTACATAGAAAATAATGTCATTTGTGAGCAATGGTAATTTTACGTTTTCCTTTCTGATTTGAAAGCCTTTTATTTCTTTTTGTTTCCTATGTTCTCTGACTAGGACTTTGAGTACTACGTTTAATAGAAGTGGTGAAAGCAGGCATCCTTGCCTTTTTTCTGCTCGTAGAAGAAAATCAGCTTTTCATCATTGAATATGATTTTAGCTATTGGCTTCTCCTATATGGCCTTTATTATATTGCAGTGGTTTTATTCTGTTTCTAGTTTGTTAGGTGTTTTAATTTTATCACGGAAGGGTATTAAATTCTGTCAAATGCCTTTTCTAAATCAATTGAAATGATCATGTGGTTTGTCTGGCTTTGGTGTCAGGATATTGCTAGCCACATGGAATGAGATAGGAAGTTCCCCCTCCTATTTTTAGAAGAGTTCAAGAATGATTGGTGTTGACCAGGCAAGGTGGCTCATGCCTATAATCTTAGCACTCTGGGAGGCTGAGGCTGGAGGATTGCTTGAGCTCAGGAGTTTGAGACCAGCCTGAGCAAGAGCGAGACCCCATCTCTACTAAAACTAGAAAAAATAGTCAGGCATTGTGGTGGGTGCCTATAGTCCCAGCTACTCGGGAGATTGAGGCAAGAAGATCACTTGAGCCAAACACACAAGAGTTTGAAGTTGCTTTGAGGTACGATGCCACGGCACTCTACCAAGAGCGATTGAGTGAGACTCTGTCTCAAAAAAAGAAAAAAAAAAAAAAAAAAGAATGATTGGCTCAGTGCCTGTAGCTCAGCAGCTAGGGCGCCAGCCACATACACCGGAGCTGGCAGGTCTGAATTCAGCCCAGGCCTGCCAAACAACACTGACAACTACAACCAAAAACTAGCTGGGCATTGTGGCGGGCACCTGTAGTCCCAGCTACTGGGGAGACTGAGGCAAGAGAATCGCTTGAGCCCAAGAGTTTGAAATTGCTGTGAACTATGATGCCATGGCACTCTATTCAGGGTCACAAAGTGAGACTGTCTCAAAAAATAAATAAATAAATAAATAAATAAATAATAAATAAATAAAGTCTATTACTATACCAACTTGAGTATATGTGTGTCTTTGGATCTAAAGTAAATCTCCTGTAAACAGCAAGAACCATTTGTCAGGGATCTTTATTTCTTTTTCTTTTTCTTTTTTTTTTTTTTTCTCTTTATTTTCATTTTTTTTTTCTTTATTGCTAAATCATAGCTGCGTACATTAGTGCAATCAAGGGGTACAATGTGCAGGATTCATATACAATCTGAAATATTCTCATCAGGGGCTCTTTATTTCTATCTGTGCCCAAGTTTCTAGCATAATTCCATTTCAACCTGAAGGACTCCTCTTTCCATTTCTTATAAGATCACCCATTGGCTTGGCACCTGTGGCTTAAGCAGCTAAGGCGCCAGCCACATACACCTGAGCTGATGGGTTCGAATCCAGCCTGGGCCCACCAAACAACAATGACGGCTACAACCAAAAAATAGCCGGGCGTTGTGGCAGGTGCCTGTGGTCCCAGCTACTTGGGAGGTGGAGGCAGGAGAATCGCTTGAGCCCAGGAGTTGGAGGTTGCTGTGGGCTGTGATGCCATAGCACTCTACTCAGGACGACAGCTTGAGGCTCTGTCTCAAAAAAAAAAAAAATCATTCTACTATTGATGAACACTTTCAGCTTTCGTTTAACTGAGGTTGCCTTGATTTTTCTTTCATTTTTTGAAGGACAGGTTTTGGTTCACTGTTTTTTATTTTCAGCACTTTATTTATTTATTTATTTATTTGGAAAAAAATAATGACAACGTTGTTGACTCTTGTAATAAGTTATATAGCAGGCTGCAAAATAAATGGCAGTAAATTACAAAAGATTGAATTCATACAAAACATCTTCACTGACCACAATGGCCAGTTTTTCTAGTTTTAGTAGAGACAGGGTCTCGCTTTGCCCAGGCTGGTCTCAGACTCATGAGCTCAGGGGATCCACCCACCTCTACCTCCCAGAGTGCTAAGATTACAGGCATGAGCCACCATGCCCAGTCTCTATTGCCTCTTTTTTTTGTTTGTTTTTTGAGACAGAGCCTCAAGCTGTCACCCTGGGTAGAGTGCCGTGGCATCTTAGATCACAGCAACCTCCAACTCCTGGGCTTAAGCGATTCTCTTGCCTCAGCATCCCAAGTAGCTGGGACTACAGGCGCCTGCCACAACACCCAGCTATTTTTTGGTTGCAGCCGTCATTGTTGTTTGGCGGGCCCCAGGCTGGATTTGAACCCGCCAGCTCGGGTGTCTGTGCCTGGCGCCTTAGCCGCTTGACCCACAGGTGCCAAGCCTGTTGCCTTCTTTTTCTTCCTTTTTTTTGAGACAGAGTCTCACTATGTCACCCTTGGTAGAGTACAGTGGTGTCCCAGCTCACAGCAACTCAAACTCTTGGGCTCAAATAATTCTCTTGCCTCAGCCTCTTAAGTAGCCGGGACTACAGCTACTTAAGCCATGATGCCCCGCTATTTTTTGGTCGTAGTTGTCATTGTTGTTTGGCAGGCCCGGGCAGGATTTGAACCTGCCAGTTCCAGTGTATGTGGCTGGCGCCCTAGCTGCTGAGCTACAGGTGCTGAGCCCTCTATTGCCTTCTGTGGCAGCTTTCTACTTAGAGCAAATTCATCAGAATTTCTTTCTTTCCTGCCTCAGTTTCCCTACCTCCTCACCTTTGCTTCCTGGGATCACCTTCCAAATAAACTACCTGCACCCAATCTTGGTCCCAGGTCAACCTATGCAGGGAAGCTGGTAAGACTGAAAGCATCTGGCATTTGTGAGATGGGGAACCCTGTAAGGGTGGGGGCTACTAGTGTGCTTCTTTCAATAATCTTCCTGATTGAACTAACAGGAGAGGGCTCTATTGTTTGTGATCAAAACCTGCAAAAGAGGTTTAAGAGTTAAGGTGGAGTCTGGGCCTGGACTAGACATAATCGTGAACAGGAGGGAGTTGTCCATAAAGCCACGTGAGTCTACAGAAATGCTTGCTCTGCAAGTATCAACTTGAACATGCACATACGTTTATTAGCAATCAGGACAGAGGGGACTAGGGGCTGTCCAGTAGGCAGTCATAACCTGTCCCCTATAGTGGGCATGGTCCAGGGGAATGTGCCAAGGATATGGTACCCACTGCACCCTCACTGGCTCTGAAGAATTCAAACTGGCTGCAGGAGTTGGCGGACCACAGCAGAGTCAGGAGTAGTAATGACCTGGAGGTATCCAGCTTGCGTGTACTGTAGGACATGACCTTCTGCATCCAAAGTACACACTGATATTGGTGTAGACACTGGGTCAGTTGGGATGACCACAGCCCACTCTCCAGCTAGTAATTCCAACCTGATACCACAGTCCATCCTTGTCTCAGACCAATGGTCCATCTGTGTCACCCTGAGAAGCAGTGTGAGTGAGACCAGCCTGGGGCAGGATCTGGGAGGCAGAGGAGAGGAAGGAAGTGCAGGAGGGGTAAGGGGGCTGGTATAGATCCTCCCCTGGCAGCAACTGGGCTTCATTTTTTGCATCTGCAAAGTGGTAGTGGGGCAATAGCCTCCTAGGTTTGGCAGGATGGTGGGAGGAGGTACAATTCATGTGAAATGAAGAGTATGTTTTAAAGCTTTGGTAAATAAGAACTGCCAATGTTTCCTCATGAATAAATGCCAACTGTAGGTTTGTGTGGGCACAAAGAGGTTGGTCTCAGGCCCCGGGGTTGGGTAGGGTAGAATTCCCTGGTGGGGTAAAGACACTCACTTTGCAAGTGTCTATACTGCCATCCTTAGCACCAGCAAAAACCAAGGAATGGTTGATCATAGAGCGGCTAGAAAGCTGTTTAAACAGGTAGCTACACCTGGTGTTGTTTAAGTGGTAACCTGCACTTCCCGGAGGTTATAAGGAGGTGGAAGAGATGCCGGAGAAAGAACATAGAAAGATAGCTACATTAGCCTGTCCTCTGCCATCTGGGACAGGGGAGGAGGAACGGCACAGGTTACATGGTGGTATTGTCTCAGTCATACCCACAGTGCCCTGAACATTGCTTATCTAGCACATCATGCATAATCAATAATATTACAGAAGGTTCTCACAGTTATGCAGGGTGAGAAAAAATATCACAGAAGGACCCAACCCAATGGATAAGCAGACTGTTAGAGATCCCTCTGAGACTCAGTTTGTCTATGATAACCAGAGATGATAGCACCGCCCTGAGTCGGTGGAAAGATTCCTTAATCAAAGCATGGCAGGGAGGGGGCTAAGGTGGATGAGAATGTTTAGGATTACTACACTACAGTTGCAGGATCTAGGCCAAAACTTGCCAAATTTGATGAAAGACATAAATCTGAAGATTTAAGGTGAGAAAATTCTTTTTTTTTTTTTTTTTTTTGAGACAGAGCTTCAAGCTCTCACCCTGGGTAGAGTGCCATGACATCACAGCTCACAGCAACCTCCAACTCCCGGGCTCAAGCAATTCTCCTGCCTCCACCTCCCAAGTAGCTGGGATTACAGGCACCTGCCACAACACCTGGCTTTTTTTTTTTTTTTTTGGTTGCAGCCATCATTGTTGTTTGGCAGGCCTAGGCTGGATTAGAACCTACCAGCTCAGGTGTATGTGTTTGGCGCCTTAGCTGCTTGAGCCATAGGCGCTGAGCCAGAGAAAATTCTAAGTAGGATAAACACAATGACATCTTTCCTGAGATACAGTCTAATAAAACTAGCAAAGACAAAGAGAGAATCTGGTAAACAGCAGGAGACAAATAACTCATCAAGGACCAAGGATCTTCAACTAGATTAACAGCCAATTTCTTTTCAGAATCCATGGAAACCAGAAGGCAGTGCGATGACATTATTTAAAGTTCTGAGGGTGGTACCTGTGGCTCAAAGGAGTAGGGCACCGGCCCCATATGCCAGAGGTGGCGGGTTCAAGCCCAGCCCTGGCCAAAAACTGCAAAGAAAGAAAAGAAAAAAATAAAAAGTAAAATAAATTAAAAAAAATAAAGTTCTGAAAGTAGGGCTCCATGCCTGTAGTTCAGTGGTTAGGGTGCTGGCCACATACACCAGGGCTGGTGGGTTTGAGCTTGGCCCGGGCCTGCTAAATAACAATGACAACTGCAACAAGAAAAATAGCTGGGCGTTGTGGTGGGTGCCTGTAGTCCCAGCTACTTGGGAGGCTAAGGCAAGAGAATTGCTTAAGTCCAAGGGTTTAAGGTTGCTGTGAGCTGTGATACCATAGCACTCTATTGAGGGCAACATAGTACGACTCTGTCTCAAAAATAAATAAATAAATAAATAAATAAAATAGAAAAACTAGGACATTGTGGTGGGCACCTCCAGGTAATCTGGAGACTGAGACAAGAGGATCACTTGAGCCCAAGAGTTTGAGGTTGCTGTGAGCTATGACCTCATGGCACTCTACCCAGGGCAAATGAGTGAGACTCTGTCTCAAAAAACAAAAATTTAAATTTAAAAATTTAAAAAGAAAAAAGAAAAAAGAAGGCAATAGAGGCACAGTCTAGCTAGGGCCTCAGCAGTGGCCTACTGAGGACAAGGACACTAGGCGAGGGCATTTCAATCTTGACCCCTCTACACCCATTGAGGGTGGTCTTGGGGGCATAAAATGCTCCAGAACTGTAGCTGACCCCAGGTGAGGCTGTGAGCAGGGAGGGAGCTGCAGCAGCTGCACTGTAAGTGACTGGCATGGGGGAGTAGGAGGGCATCAACCCTGTCTGCCCCTGCAGTCTTCGCCATGGCCCCAAACTGCAACAGGAAGAGACCCAGTTCCCTACTAAACAAGGTGTCCAGCCTTCCAGCCACTCCCTCTCCAAGGTTTGGCTCAAGTTCCCCGGGATGGCTGTATGTTCTGAGCATCCACTGTCACCCTCACTAGTCCCTTCAGCCCTCCAGCTCACCCTAACCCTGACCTAGAAGGACACTGCCCACTGGGCCAGCCCCTGCCAAGCCCTGCATGACAGTTGACCTAGAGGAACAAAAGATCCTGGAGGCTCAGGGAAGACAGGAGCTCTTTACAGCATTTACTATGTGCCAGACACTTTTCCAAACTCTGCGTGGTTAACCCAGTTAATCTTCTCAATCAAACTATGAGGTGGGTTTTGTGGATGAGGAAAGCAGGGTAGATGGAGCTTGAGCCCTCCTTGAAGTGTTCAAAGCTGGGGTGGGGGTTGGTATCAAAGCCCAATGCAGAAAGCTGGTCTGGAGTGTGACCCTAAAACATGGACAGAAGTAGTGAGGCCTGAAGCCAGCCTCTGTCAACCCCACATTAAGATTCTGGGTCTGGGTTACCACTGGGTCCTCTCCTCTATATCCCTTAGCTTCATCCACACCCTGCTACCCTGCTCAGCCCAGTCCCTCACTCCCGAATCCTCAATGCCAGCGCGTGCTAGACACTGTTCTGCCCATTGGAGAATATTATGGACTGAATGTTTGTGTCCCCTCCAAAACTCATAGGTCAAAGCTCTAACCCCCAATGTGACTGACTATATTTGTCTTTATGGTTAAGGTTAAATGAGTTCATAAGCGTGTAGCCCTGATCTAATGGGATTAGGGACCCTATAAGAAGTAATGACAGTTTGGGCGGCACCTGTGGCTCAAAGGAGTAGGGCACCAGCCCCATAAACCATAAACCAGAGGTGGCAGGTTCAAACCCAGCCCTGGCCCAAAAACTGCAAAAAAAAAAAAAAAAAAAGCAGTAATGACAGTTCAATTTTTTTTCTCTCTCTCTTCCCTCATGCACAAAAGGAAGAAGCCAGGTAAGCCTCAGAAAGTTGGAGGACACCTAACGATCCAAGAAAACCAGCCTCAGAATGAAGGTTGCTGGCCCCTTGATCTTGGACTTCCCAGTCTCTGCATTCATGAGCAACAAGTTTCTGTTGTTTAAGACCCCAAATCTGTGGTACTTTATTACAGTAGCCTGAGGGGACTCATACAGAGACATAGGTACAGACGATGCCTCAGAGTGGAGACAAGCAGATGCAAATCCAGCCTCCTCCAGAACATCTCAAGCCACAACTAGGGTAAGGTTATAGAGGAGGTGACACAGCAGAGGCCTGAGAGACAGGAGGCATTGACTACTCAAGGGGAGACTTAAGAGACTTCTGGGCAGTGGGCACTGTATGTGAGCCTGAGGGGACTAGAGGGCCCTGGGCATAGTCCAGGCCTCAGCCCTCCACTAGCCTCAAGAGAAGGGCAGCCCCTATCCTCTGTCCCCAGCATCTCCTCTGTCCTAGCCATCCCAAGGAGTGCACTGTTTCCAAAAGCCAAGTCTGCCCTTGACTCTGGTCAAGCAAGCAATTCCACTAGCTTTGAATCAGGGTCTCCCCACATTCAGCTCCTCCATACCCGTAATCCTGGAGGGGACTGGCAAGGCTAGGGTCTCTGTGTGGGACCATCTGGCCAGGCCTGGGGCCTGGGGTCAGTGGCCAGCACTCTGCACAGGGCCAACTGGATAGAACAACAAAATTCAGAAGCCCTAGCAACTAAACACTACCAGGAGCCAGGGTCAAGTTCCGAGATGAGCTGCTAAGGATTCTCCAGAACTTCCTGGCCTGACCACAGGCCCTCCCTGCCTGCCTTGTTCCTCCCACCCTCCTTAGGCCCAGGCTCTGGCTTTCAGTCCTCAACACTTTGGTCTAAGCCAGTTGTCCCTTCCCTGCCACCTCTAAAGTACTGCTCAAAGCACTTCTTTGTTTGAGGCTGGTCAGGTGAAGCCACAGCTCCTCCTTGGCCATGTTAATTACCCTGTCTGGGCCTCACCTCCTCTGGCCCTTTAAGCTCCTGGGCCCTTCCCCAATCCCAGTCAGCAGAGAGGGCACCAGGCTGTGAGGGTGAGAGCAGGCTTGGGCTGTGGGGTGGACAGGGAAGCTTCTGGGCATAGAGAGCATGAGGGAAGGGGATGAGGCTCCAGAGCTTCTACCCAAATAGTTCAGGTCAGGGCTGCCTACTTGGCCAGAGGTATCACCTGGGGCCCGCATAGAGAAACGTATAGAACCTGGGCCACAGGGATGAGTTCAGGGTCAACCAGCAGCTGAGGGTAGATAGAAGGGCCGTGGGGTTGAGGGGTTTGGGGGATGGTGCTACTGGGCTAGAATGCTCTATTCTCCTCTCTGCCAGCTCCAGATCAGAGTCCAAGCTCTGGGCAGTGTTATTCTAACCCAGCCCAGGCCTGAAGACAGATGAGGGGGGTTTCCTGCCTCCAGGTCCTGCTCCTGCTGGTGCTGGGTGAGTGGGGGCTGGGGCTGGGGCTGCTGACCACAGGGACCTGGGCTCTCAGGTCTCCCATCTCACTCCTCTCTGGGTCTGGTTCCCTTAGAGCACCCTGGAGGTTTCTAACCTTGATTCCAAAGTTTATAGTCCTAGCCGAGTGAGGTGGCTCATACCTGTAATCCTAGCACTCTGGGAGGCTGAGATGGGTGGATTGCCTGAGCTCAGGAGTTTAAGACCAGCCTGAGCAAAGCGAGACCCCCTCTCTACTAAAAATAGAAAAACTAGGGTGTTGTGCCAGAACCTGTAGTCCCAGCTACTCAGGAGGCTGAGACAAGTGGATTGTTGAGACAAGAGGAACCCTAGAGTTTGAGGCTGCTGTGAGCTATGACACCCTAGCACTCTACCAAAGGCAACAAAGTGACACTCTTGTCACAAACACACAAATAAATAAATAAAGTTCCAGTCATTTCTGCCACTGACTTTGGCTTCTTCAAATCCTGATGTGCTAGTCTGTGTAATGATCATAGGGTGTCCCTCCCTAGACACCCCTACACTGCTCTGGGGAGGGTTAAATCTGGTAACAGATTCCAGAAAGCTTGCCACAAGGTCAGAGCAACAAATATGTTGTACCCTCATTCCTAGTTTCTGATCTCCTTCCCCAACCCCATTATTTGACACCAATTCATAATTCATCCTAGGCACCCATAGCTCAGCGGTGGTTAGGGCGCCAGTCACATACACAGGGGCTGGCGGGGTCGAACCTGTCCGGGGCCTACTAAACAATGACAACTACAACAAAAAATAGCAGGACGGTGTGGCGGGCGCCTGTAGTCTCAGCTACTTGGGAGGCTGAGGGAAGAGAATCGCTTAAGCCCAAGAGTTTGAGGTTGCTGTGAGCTGTGATGCCAAGGCACTCTACCGAGGGCGACATAAATGAGAAAAAAAATCCATAATCCAGTCCTGCTTCCTCCTCCAGGAGCTGCTGGGACCGCAGGTAAGGAAGCCTCAGAGCCTGCCCAAGGAGCCAACCCTATAGGACACTGTCCCTGCCCTCCCTGTCCACACCCGCCTCCTACGCCCCCAATCCTCAGCCAACCCTCGCTGCCCCCTCATCCTCTCGCAGCCTGCGGACAGCCCCGCATGTCCAGTCGGATCGTGGGGGGCCGAGATGCCCAGGATGGAGAGTGGCCCTGGCAGGCCAGCATCCAGCACCGTGGGGCGCACGTGTGCGGGGGGTCGCTCATCGCCCCTGAGTGGGTGCTGACAGCGGCGCACTGCTTCCCCAGGTCAGCGCTTACCGAAGACCCAGCGGGATGCGCGGGGAAAGCAAGGCCAGCGGAGGGGAGGGCGTCACCTGGCCGAAGCGTGGGGCCGTGCCGGCTCCAGCCAGCTGTTGGGGTTAGGGCCAGCTGGGGTCGCTTATGTACAGTAAATAGTCCCAGATCCTGTCCTGCAGGAAGGCACTTCGGTCCGAATACCGCGTACGCCTGGGAGCGCTGCGTCTGGGCCTCACCTCGCCCCGAGCGCTCTCAGCGAAAGTGCGGCGGGTGCTGCTGCCCCCAGACTACTCTGAGGACCAGGCCCGTGGAGATCTGGCGCTGCTGCAGCTGAGCCATCCGGTGCCCTTGAGCTCCCGCGTAGAGCCTGTCTGCCTGCCTGCTCCTGGCGCCCGCCCAAGACCCCGCACACAGTGCTGGGTCACTGGCTGGGGCAGCCTCCGCCCAGGAGGTAAGGCAGGGATGAAGGAGCACTCCTCCATCTGACTAGAAATTCCAGCCCCCTACTTCCCCAACCCCAGACCCAGAGAGACTTTTAGGCACTCAAGCTTCCTCCCAGGCAGACCAAGGAATCGGATCCCACAAGTTGGACTGTCAGCCTCAGTTTCTCCCATTGACCCACTGCTTCATGCCTTGCTCTTTCCCGACTTTATGAAGTTTCCCCTCTTTTCCCAGTGCCGCTCCCGGAGTGGCGACCCCTACAGGGAGTAAGGGTGCCGCTGTTGGACTCGCGTACCTGTGACCGCCTCTACCACATAGGTGCAGACGTGCCCCAGGCCGAGCACATAGTGCTGCCAGGAAACTTGTGTGCTGGCTACATTGAGGGCCGCAAGGATGCCTGCCAGGTGTACCTCCCCGTCCCCATCCTCCTTATTCCACTCCATTGTGTCCAGCACCCTATTTCCCTAGAATCCAAGACCCAAAAGATACCAACTCAAGGCTCTGTATCCTGGTCATCAAGTTGAGCCAGGAGTCTAGAGCCTGGAGAACTACTGTGAAGTCACATAGGGCTGGGACCTAATCTTCCTTTCTCTTGCAGGGTGACTCTGGGGGACCCCTGACCTGCCTGCAGTCTGGGCGCTGGGTCCTGGTGGGCATTGTAAGCTGGGGCAAGGGTTGTGCCCTGCCCAGCCGACCAGGTGTCTACACCAATGTGGCCATGTACACTCCATGGATTCAGGCTCATCTCAGCCTCTAATGCTGGTCAGTGATGTTGACCTGGAACCAGATGCTGGGGTCCCTCAGCCTCCTGGTCCATCTTGGGACCGCACATGACCCTTTCTTCTGACTTGAGGCTGAGATCCCTAAAAAAGCTAAAGGACCATCACCCATCTGTCCACCCCCCTGCTTCCTCTTCTCATTGGGGCTCACCAAATCTGACTTTACCAACATTCATCCAGGGATCTCCCTGTGTGTCCTGGGGAATTACAGACCCTCCTTACCCTCTTGGCTTGTATTTACCTTCCTTAGCCCTAGCCAGGCCTGGGCACAAGGTACCTAGAGATGGACAAGTCAGCTGGTGCACCATCCATCTGGCCTACAGGCCCCTCTTTTTCTGGAGGGAGTTCGATAGATTTAAGCATGAGAGGCATTTGATACCAGGGAGATTCTCTATTGCTGGTTATGAAGATGGAGGGGTCATAAACTGTGAGCAACCTCTTAGATCTAAGAGCAGCCCCCAACTGATAGCCATCAGGGAAACTGAAACTTCAGACCTACAACCCCAAGGACCTGAATTCTGCCAGCACCCCAAAGGAACTTGGACATGAATTCTTCTTCCACCTCCAGATAAGAGGCCACCCAGCCAATCCTTTGATTTCAAACTGGTGAGACCCTAAGCAGAGAAGCTACATGAGCCACTGGACTTATGAGCTATAGAATTGTGATTTAATAAATGTGTGTTGTTTAAGCTGCTACATTTGTGGCAATGTTACACAGCAATAAAAATGAATATAGATTTTTGTCCCATTGTGATGGTGGTGTCCCAGTGGGAAGGGTGGGCTAGTCAACATGGCTAGCCAAGAGGCTCAGGAGTCTGGGCACTTGGTGTCATACCCTCAGCCCAGGAGGAATCAGGTGCAGGCCCAGCCACAGCTTCTGTCCTCATTGTCTCTGACCACCATTCCCTCCTAGGGTGAGCCTGAGGCCCCAGCCCTTCCCCACACAAGTGTATCTGGATGTCAACCTAGCCCCTGTTCAGCTCCTTGCCCACCCTTGTGTTCCATTTCCAGTCTGTGGCCTCCCTGCCTTGTTCTTGTCTGCAGACCCAGGACAATCCATGCCAACAGATAGAGGTCAATTTCTACAGCTGCAGAAGGAATAGGAAACCAAACAAAACTGCAAAATCCAAAGCCTCCTCTTTGGGGCTGAAGGGAGCAATAAGGGAAAGCAGGAGAAGGCAGTCATCAAAGGTGCAACCCCTTCAGGCCCCAACACAGGCCTGAGCCTCACCCACTCTCCTCTTTTCTCCCAGGGGACCCAGGGAAATGGATTTGTACTAGATGGTCACTACCAGGCCGAGCCTGGTTGCACAGGGTGAGGGCTCAAGTCTGCTTTCTCTCCCAGGTTGAGAGAAGTCCACTGTGCAGTAGAGCTTGGCCACCCCTGGTGGGGTCACCAAGGACCAGGGTGCCTAGGACAGGACATGGCCATGGCAGGCCAGCCTACAAAAGGCTGTGGGTATACTGCCCAAGAGAGTGCCATGGGCCTTGGCCTCAGAAAGCTGCTACCCATGAAGTTTTATTTACGTAACAAGACTACCTTCATGGTCTCCTGCTGTGCTATTAGAATTAAACACACCATTAAAAATTCTATTTGTCAGTGGCCAGATGACATTAAGATAGATCTTTTAAATTTGACTCCTAAGCTTAAGTATGTATATATATTAGAGATTTTTTATCCTAAATAATTACCTTATTTGTACTTATAGGAAGTCCAAATTTTAAAATATGCTTAATAGTGTCATGACTAGCCTTAAAAATTTTTCTTTGTAACATGAGAAATGGCCTTAAAAAAGGGTAAGAATTTTGTTTTGTCTCTTTAAAACCTCCTGAACTCTTTTTGGGAATTAAAACCTGTAACCCTGCTTCAGTTCAGGAGTCAGGAGGAACAGGGGAATGTCCTTTGTACCACAGGAGATGGGATGATCAGAACCATCAGCTGTGGTTAAACAAAACTCTAAAGCTGAAAACCTTCCCTTTAAAGGCTCTGTATTTCTGCTTATGATTAGGATGATGGTATTTTAGATGGGCATCTGGATCCTCCTCATTTGCCAGCAAATTAATAAACTCCTCTTTCCTTCTTCTTTCTTCTCAAACCACTTTTTTGTTCTTCTGATGCAGCCTTGAAAACAAGCTTTTGTAATATCTCAAGAAAATTAAAGAGCAAAACTCTGACCAAAATAGAAAATAAAATTCTTTATTCCTGACCCTCTAGGAATAACCGCTCCTGTGGGAATAATAGCAAAGGCCCCTCCATCCTATGGCCTGGTAGTTAATGACAGGTCTGGCCTCTTGGCGGACTCTTGTCCTGGTTCTTTGGCTCCTTGCTTGGAAGAATCAAAAGTAGGGCCTGTGTGATGAAGTGATCATAAACAGAAAGCAATTCCACACAAACAGCTTTTATTGCAGAAAAGAAGAAAGATACACAAAATGAAAATACATTCCAGAGACAGGAACAGGTCAGTCTCCACAAGTGGCCCAGGGGAAGGGTTATGGGAGGTGTGGGTGGTACCAGATGATTAACAGAAGTTAAGCATTTTTCTGCAGACCCTTGCCTGACTGCTCCCTGGCTTCACTGTCCCAGGAACCACCCTCCTGGTCTATATCTTCCACTTGCAGATCTGATCCCTGCCTAACAGTTAAGATTCTGTCCTTCACTGTTGTGACATGGATTTGATTCCTGGTCAGAGAACTGGCCCCTTTTCGTTTGATATTTATGTGACTTTTGACTTTTTTTTTTGAGACAGAGTCTTACTATGTCGCCCTCAATAGAATGCCTTGCTATCACAGCTCACAGCAACCTCAAACCCTTGGGCTTAAACAATTCTCTTGCCTCAGCCTCCCAAGTACCTGGGACTACAGGCACCTCCAACAATGCCTGGCTATTTTTTTTGTTGCAGTTGCTGTTGTTGTTTAGCAGACCCAGGCCATGTTCGAACCCGCCTGCCCCAGTCCATGTGGCCAGCGCCCTAACTGGAGCTACAGGTGCCAAGCTGACTTTTGACTTTTTGAGGTACTCACTTATTACTGATCCTTTTCTCTTCTTTAGACAGCTTTGATTTTCTGTTTTCTTCCATTTGTGGGGGTACGTGTGAGGGTTTGGGGCCTTTGTATGTATGAGAACCTGAGACCCTAAAAATATAAAAAACATATATAACTGGCTCAGCACCTGTATCTTAGCAGCTAGGGTGCCAGCCACATACACCGAAGCTGGCAGGTTTGAACCCAGCCCTGACCTGCCAAACAATGACAATTACAACTAAAAAATATTCAGGCGTTGTGGCAGGTGCCTGTACCCCAAGTGACAGAGCAAGACCTTGTCTTTCTTTTTGAGACCAGAGTCTATGTCACCCTCAGTAGAGTGCTGTAGTGTCACACCTCACAGCAACCCCCAACTCTTGGGCTTAAGTGATTCTCTTACCGCAGCCTCCTAAGTAGCTGAGACTATGGGCGCCTGCCACAACATCCAGCTATTTTTTTTTTTTTTTTTTTGGTAGCTGTCATTGTTTAGCAGGCACGAGCCAAGTTCAAACCTGCCAGTCCTGGTGTATGTGGCCGGCGCCCTAACCTCTAAGCTACGGGCACCAAGCCAAGACCCAATCTGGCTCTGACTTGTATTCCTAACACTCAGGAAGGTAGAGTTGGTAAGATCACTTGAGCTGAGGAATTCAAGACCAGCCTGAACAAGACTCTATCTCTACTAAAAATAAAAAAAATAGGCCAGGCATGGTGGTTGGTGCCTGTTATCATAGCACTCTGGGAGGCTGAGGTGGGTGGATTGCCTGAGCTCACAGTTTTGAGACCAACCTGAGCCAATGCAAGACCCCACCTCTAAAAAGAGCTGGGTGTTGTAGCGGGTGCCTGTAGTCCCAGCTATTCTGGAGTTTGAGGGAAGAGAATTGGTTGAACCCAAGACTTAGAGGCTGCTGTGAGCTGTGACACCACAGCACTCTACTGAGGGTGACAAAGTTAGACTCTGTCTTGAAAAAAGAAATTAACCAGGCATTGTGGCAGGCTGAGGTAAGAGGATTGTTTGAGCCCAGGAGTTTGAGGCTGTGAGCTATAATGCAATGGGACTCTAGCCTGGGCAACAGAGTGATACTCTGTCTCAAAAAAACAAAAACAAGGCACCTGTAATCCCAGCTAGTCATGAGGCTGAAGCAAGAGAATCACTTAAATCCAAGAATTTGAGGTTGCTGTGAGCTGTGACACCAGAGCACTCTACTGAGGGCAATATAGTGAGACTCTGTCGTCCCCCCCCCCCCAAAAAAAAAAAAGAATAAATTTCTTTGTAATGAGGCATAACACAGGGAATGGTCTGAAAAAGGGTAAAAAAATGTTTTCTGCCTTTTTAAAACCCCACAGTCCTCTGGGGAATTAAAACCTGCATCCCCGCCTGAGGCTAACAGTCAAGAAGGGCGGTGAGCTTACTTTGAGCTCACTTTGTTCTTTGTACTACAGGAGCTAGCTCAGTGGAATTGTCCAAGTGGAGGTCCAGGAGATGAGAGGTCTGGGCTGGAGAAGATGGGGTCCACGGGGCCATCAACTACAGTTAAAACAGCCTGAAGCTGAAAACTCCCCTTTAAAAGCTGTGTATTTCAGCTTAGGCTAGGTACTTTAAGACAGAATTCTACTATTCTGCAAAGTAATAAATTCCTCTTTGGGGTGGCTCCTATGGCTCAGTGAGTAGGGTGCTAGCTCCATATACTGAGGGTGGCCGGTTCGAACCCGGCCCCAGCCAAACTGCAACAAAAAGATAAGACAGGTGTTGTGGCGGGTGCCTGTAGTCCCAGCTACTCGGGAGGCTGAGGTAAGAGAATTGCCTAAGGCCAAGAGCTGGAGGTTGCTGTGAGCTGTGATGCCACAGCACTCTACCGAGGGTGACAAATTGAGACTCTGTCTCTAAAAAAATAAATAAATAAATTCCTCTTTGATTTTTAAGGCTCATGGCACATATCCTGCTGTCTTGTGCGAGTGCAGCTCTGGAGTGGTGCCCACTGTCCCAGGCAGCACAAACCTCACCAGAGCTCAGAGCATTGCCTTTTCCCTGAGAGTCCTTGCATCCCTTCAGCACTGAGTGATCTGAATCGATACCCATAGAAGTTTACCCTGAGCCTCTCCTGGGAAGGTGGGGGAGAAGTGTAACCAGCCATCACAATCTGGATCATCCTACCCTACTCAGAAAGTGTTGTATAAGCACAGAGTGACAGCATGAGACACCAGGAGTGGAAATGCTAAGAAGAGAGGGAAGCCAGCACAAGGAGCAGGTGAAGGGGAGCCTGGTGACCCATGGGCAGAGCATGCATGTGGAATCACTGGGAAACAGGATCTGGAAACCCACAGAGCTGACAGGTGCACTAACATCAGCCCTTTTGCGCCAGAGAGCAAGCAGTCTGTACCACAGCATCTTTGGGACGGAGCCTATAACATGCAACCAGGCACTTCCCTCACAGACTGCAGGCAGGTTTGGGCATGGGGTTGAGTGAGCAGGAATCCTTGTGGCTTAGCAGGCATTGAAGAGATGCAGCCCACCACCACAACTTGGCAAGACACAGGGGATGCAAAGAGATCTTTGAAGCCATGAGTCTGCTGACACCCATGTGAGCCCTATTCTGCACAGTTTCCCAGGGGCTCTGAGGCCCTATGAGTTTGGGTAGCCATCTTTGGCCTGATTCCATAGCTCCACCAATTGGGAGGTACTGCAATCCCTATGGTTCCCTTTTCAATATCTGGGTCCTATTGTTATCACTAAACCACAATCCCCACTCAAGCAAAGACACCTAAGCCCCAACCAGTCCCAGAACTAGATTATGACACTTTTTTTTTTTGAGACACAGTCGAAAGCTGTTGCCCTGGGTAGAGTATCATGGCATCATAGCTCATAGCAACCTCCAAATCTTGGGCTCAAGTGATCCTCTTGCCTCAGTTTTTCTATGTTTAGTAGAGAAGGGGTCTTGCCTTTTACTCAGGCTAGTTTCAAACTCATGAGCTCAAGCAATCCACCCACTTCAGCCTCCCAAAGTGCTAGGATTATAAGTGTGAGCCACCGAGCTCTTGGCCAATTATGACACTCATGAATGTCCAGCATACCTCCTAGACCTGTGGCACCATCTCATGGGTCTTCAATAATAGAAACAGGAAGCCCAGCCCTGATCTTGACAACCAGATGATGATCACCAGGCATTCCAAAATCCAGACATGTAGACATGTATGCTCTGATTTCTCTTCAGATGGTACAAATCTTTCACCTTTACCAAAATCCAAACACAGATCGCCAGGTTCAGAAATGGCTCTCTGATGATACTGGAGTGCCACCTAGTGTTCCAACTAAAAAACATTTTTTAACCGTCCTGGATACCTAAGAGGTCATTTTAAACTCAAAGCCCAGAGCTATAGAAGGACAAAAAAAAGGAGGAAAAGGAAGAAGAAAGCAGGGCAAGGAAATAAAGAAACAACAGATGAGGAAAAACCAGCAAAAAATCTCTGGGTACATGAAAAACAATAACAAATCAACTCCCCCAAGGGATCACAATGGAGCTACTACAGAAGATTCCAACTATAAAGAAAACGTGGAAATGACAGAAATGGAATTCAGATTATGGATGGCACAATTGACTTTAAAGCTACAAAAGCAAAGAAAGACAAAGACACTATATACTGGTCAAAGGAACAATCCAACAAGAAGACATTTCAATCCTAAGTATGTATGCACCCAACTTAAACGCTTCCAGATTTATAAAGCAAACTCTACTTGGTCTGAACAATATGATAAACAAGAACAACATAATAGCCAGTGACTCCGCTGACAGGACTGGACGGATCCTCCAAGTAGAAACCAAGCAGATAAATGATGGACTTAAATACAACTCTAGAACAAACAGACATATACAACACATTTTACCCCACACTACTGAATATACATTCTTCTCATCAGCTCATGGGTTATTCTCCAAAATCAGTCATATCCTAGGTCACAAATCAAACCTCAATAAATTAAGAAAATAGAAATTAGGCCAGGTGCAGTGCGGCTCACGCCTGTAATCCCAGCACTTTGGGAGGCTGAGGCAGGTGGATTGCCTGAGCTCAGCTGTTTAAGACCAGCCTGAGCAAGAGTGAAACCCTGTCTCTCTCTCTCTCTTTTTTTTTTTTTTTGAGACAGAGTCTCAAGCTGTCACCCTGGGTAGAGTGTCATGGCATCACAGCTCACAGCAATCTCAAAGTCTTGGGCTTAAGCGATTCTCCTGCCTCAGCCTCCCAAGTAGCTGGGACTACAGGCACCCACCACAACCTGGCTATTTTTTGGTTGTAGTTGCCATTGTTGTTTGGCAGGCCCCAGCTGGATTTGAACACCGAGCTGTGACCCTGTCTCTTTAAAAAAATATATAAATATAAATATAAATATAAATATATATATCCCTTTCTTGGTGTGAGTGAGTTGGTTCCATTTGTTTTGTGTTGGTTTGTTATAATTCCAGGAGCAGCTGGCCTTCATGTGGAACTTTGGAGATATCCCAATCCCTGTAGACTAGCCAGGCCCCTGGATCCAGTCTTGGCCTGAGCTCATCTTGGCCCTGAGAGTTTAAATTTATCTTCTGGAATTTCAGAACTTCAGCGCCCTACAGGGACATTGTGACCTGGCAGCAGACCTTGAACCTAAATTAACCTCAATGAGGAGGCCCAGCGGACAGGAGAACCTGGTGGTAAGGCAAATACTATGTGTGTCTGAACTGCTTAACAATAAAGCAAAGGCAATGAGTTGGAAAAAATAAAAATAGCTAGGCACCTGTAGTCCCAGCTACTCAGGAGACTGAGGCAAGAGGATTGCTTGAGCACAAGAGTTTGAGGTTGCTATGAGCTTAACACCATGACACTCTACCAACGGTGACAAAGTGAAACTCTATCTCAAAATATATATATAGAAATTAGAAAAAAAAAATAGAAATTATACCTTTCCCAACAATTAAAAAAAAAAAAATTATACCTTTTATCTTTACAGACCACAATGAAGTTAAACTCAATTCCAAACAAAACACTCGTCCCCACACAAAGTCATGAAAACTAAACAACCTATTAGCTGGGTCAAAGAGGATGTAAAGAAAGAAAGAAATTAAGATTCTTTGAACAAAATGACAATGAAACCACAAGCTGTCAAAACCTGTGGGATAGGCTTGGTGCCCATAGCACAGTAGTTATGGTGCTGGCCACATACACCAAAGGTGGCGGGTTCAAACCTGATCCAGGCCAGCTAAACAACTGAAACAAAAATAAATAAATAAAAATAGCCAGGTATTGTGGTGGGCGCCTGTAGTCCCAGCTACATGGGAGACTGAGGCAAGAGAATCGCTTAAGCCCAAGAGTTTGAGGTTGCTGTAACGCCATAAGCACTCTACCTAGGGCAACACAGCTTGAGACTCTCGTCTCAAAAAAAAAAACAAACCTGTAGGATACTGCAAAAGCAGTCCTAAGAGGGAAATTCATCACGTTAAATGTCCACATCCAGATATCAGAAAGAATGTAAATCAACAAGCTAATGAATCATCTCAAGGAACTGGAAAAGAAAGAACAATCCAATCTCAAACCCAGCAGAAGAAATAACCAAAATCAGATCAGAACTAAATGAAATTGAGGCTTTTTGTTTTCAATGAGGCGACCGAGCTGCAGACACAGAGATGTAGATCTTTGTGAAGACCCTGACGGGCAAGACCATCACCCTTGAGGTCGAGCCCAGTGACACAATCAGCGCCCCAAGAAGAAAGTCAAACAAGGCCCTTTCTCCACAGGGCAGCCTCCTGCCCAAGCCCTATGGCCCCGGAGCCTCAATAAAGTTACCCTTTCATTGACTGGAGCAGTAAAAAAATAAAAAATAAATAAATAAATAAATGAAATTGAGAACAAAAGAACCATGTAGAAGATTAGCAAAGGCAGTACAGCACTCTGGGAGGCTGAGGTGGGTGGACTGCTTGAGCTCATGGGTTCGAGACCAGCCTGAGCCAGAGCGAGAACCCATCTCTACTAAAAAATACAAAAAACTGAGGCAAGAGGATCACTTGAGCCCAAGACTTGGAGGTTGCTGTGAGCTATGATATAACCATGACACTCTACCCAGGGCAACAGCTTAAGACTCTGCCTCAAAAAAAAAAAAAAAAAAAAAAGATTAATAAAACAAAAAGTTGGTTCTTTGAAAAGATAGATAAAATCAATAAACCCTTGGCCAGATTAACCAGAAACAGAAAAGATCTCTAATAAGCTCAACCAGAAACAGAAAGGGGAAATAACAACAGATACCACAGAAATACAAAATATCATCACCAAATACTATAAAAATCTCTATGCCCAGAAATTTGAAAACATGGAGGAAAAGGGAAAATACCTAAAATCACACTACCTCCCCAGACTCAACCAAGAAGTGAAACTCTTAAACAGACCAATATCAAACACTGAAATTGAAACAATAAAACGGCTTCCGACAAAAAAAGTCCCAGATCACTTGGTTTCACACCAGAATTCTTTTTTCTTTTTCTTTTTTTTTGAGACAGAGTCTCACTATGTCACCCTCAGTAGAGCGCTGTGGCATCACCACTCACAGCAACCTCAAACTTCGAGGCTTAAGTGATTCTCTTACCTCAGCCACCCAAGTAGCTGGGACTACAGATGCCTGCCACAACGTCCAGCTTTTTTTTGTTGTTGTAGTTGTCCTTATTGTTTAGCAGGCCGGGCCGGGTTCCAACTGTCCAGCCCCGGTGTATGTAGCCAACGCCCTAACCACTGAGCTACAGGTGCCAAACCTCACACCAGAATTCTAACAAACCTTCAAAGAAGAGCTTAATCCTATATTGCAAAATCTATTCCAAAAATGGAGAAGTAAGGAACCCTCCCTATTTCCTTCTATGAAGCAAATATCACCCTGATACCAAAACCAGGAAAGGACACACAACAAAACAAAAACTACAGACCGATATTATTAATGAACACTGGTACAAAAACAAAATCTTAGCAAACAAAATTCAGCTACACATAAAAAAAAAAAAAAAAATCATTCATGGGGCGGCGCCTGTGGCTCAGTGAGTAGGGTGCCGGCTCCATATACTGAGGGTGGCGGATTCAAACCCAGCCTGGTCAAACTGCAACAAAAAAAATAGCTGGGTGTTGTGGTGGACGCCTGTAGTCCCAGCTACTCAGGAGACTGAGGCAAGAAAGAATCGCCTAAGCCCAAGAGCTGGAGTTGCTGTGAGCTGTGATGCCACAGCATACTATGAAGGGCAACAGAGAGAGACTCTGTCTCTAAAAAAAAAAAATTTATCATAACAAGGTGAGCTTCATCCCAGGGATGTAAGGCTGGCCCAGAATACAAAAATTTATAATCGGGCTTGGTGCCCATAGCACAGTGGTTACAATGCCAGCCACATACACCAAGGCTGGTGGGTTCAAATCCAGCCCACGCCAGCTACAACAAAAATGACAACTGCAACAACAACAACAAAAGACCCAGGCATTGTGGCAGGCGCCTATAGTCCCAACTACTAGGAGGCTGAGGCAAGAGAATCACTGAAGCCCAAGAGTTTGAGGTTGCTGTGAGCTGTAACACCATGGCATTCTATGGAGGACAATGTAGTGAGAATTTGTCTCAAAAAAAAAAAAAAAAAAAAAAAATTTATGAAAAGAAAAAGAAAAAAGAAAAAAAAAATTTTTATAATCGTAACTCACCACAAAAACAGAAGTAAGGGCTTGGGCCTGGTTCGTGGCGACATGGCTAAATGCACCAAGAAGGTCAGGATCGTCGGTAAATACGGGACCCACTATTCTGCCTCCTTCCGGAAAATGGTGAAGAAGATTGAAATCAGCCAGCATGCCAAGTTCACTTGCTCCTTCTGTGGCAAAACCAAGATGAAGAGACGAGCTGTGGGGAACTGGCACTGAGTTCCCCACAGGCTGGTCTCGAACCCATGAGATGAGCTGTGGGGAACTGTGTGGTGCCTGGACCTACAACACCACTTATTCTGTTACAGTCAAGTCTGCGATTAGAAGACTGAAGGAACTGAAAGACCAATATAGAAGCTCTACCTTTTCAGACAACACAAGCCACTAATAAATGGGTTAATTTATGTAAAAAAAAAAAAAAAAAAAAAAAAGTAAAATCAAAGACCATATGATCCTCTCAACAGATACAGAAAAAGCATTTGACAAAATTCAGCATCCTTTTTTGATAAGAATATTTGAGAAAATTAACATAAATGGGATATGATAGAAGCCATCTATGATAAACCCACTGCCAACATCATATTGAATGGAGAAAAACTGAAAGCATTCCCACTTAGAACTGGAACCAGGCTCAGCGGGTAAGGCACCAGCCACATACACCAGAGCTGGTGGGTTCAAATCCAGCCCAGGCCTGCCTAATAATGACAACTACAACCAAAAAATAGCCGGGCGTTGCGGCAGGCACCTGTAGTCCCAGCCACTTGGCACTTGGGAGGCTGAGACAGGAGAATCACTTAAACCCAAGAGTTTGAGATTGCTGTGAGCTGTGATGCCATAGCACTCTATCCAGGGTGACAGCTTCAGACTCTGTCTCAAAAAAAAAAGGGAACTGGAACCAGACAAGGATATGCACTATCACCACTACTTTTCAACATAGTGCTAGAAATCCTAGCCAATGCAATCAGACAAGAGATGGGAATGGTGCATATCTGTAGTCGCAGCTACTCTGGAGGCTGAGGCAAGAGGATCTCTTGAACCCAGGAGGGGTTTGAGGTTGTCATGAACTATGATGATACCACTGTACTCCAACCTGGGCAACAAAGTGAGACCCTGTCTCTAAACAAAATAAAAATAAATATTAAATGTTCCAGCAAAGCCAATTTTTAAAAAGTATATTGGCCAATAATCTTGCTGCTTTTAGTCTTGAGTATAAGAAGACTAAAATTTATTTGACAAATAAATTACTCCTACTATGATTTGTCTTTAATAGATATGGGAACTTGGGGAGAGAAAAATTGTTTTAGAAAAACTAGAGCATATGTGTTATCAGATTCTAGCCTTGCTCATTGTTTTTGTGGCTTTTCTTTTTCTTTTTTTTTTTTTTTTTTTGCAGTTTTTGGCCGAGGCTGGGCTTGAACCCGCCACCTCTGACATATGGGGCTGGCACCCTACTCCTTTGAGCCACAGGTGCCGCTCTTTTTGTTTTTATTTTTTATCTACCATCTGGCATTAGTTCTTTCGTGATTTAATTTTTTTTTTTTTTTTTTTTTTTGAGACAGTCTCAAGCTGTTGCCCTGGTTAGTGCTGTAGCTTCATAGCTCACAGCAACCTCCAACTTGGGCTCAAGTGATCTTCTTGCCTCAGTTTTTTCTATTTTTAGTAGAGATGGGGTCTTGCTTTTGCTCAGGCTAAACTTGAATTTGTGAGCTCAAGCAATCCACCCGCCTCAGCATCCTAGAGTGCTAGGATTACAGGCATGAGCCCCCTTGCCCAGTCCTGATTTAACTTCTTATGTATGGTACATGTGCTCCTAATAACGAGCCTTCCTAGTAGTTTGGGATTAGTTGAAAATACAAACCACAAACTCATTATCTTTTGCAATGCTTTCTATAAAAGATTTATAGAAGAGGTGTGGGGAATGTAAAAGAAAATAAAAGTATGAGGATCCCACCAACTCCTTATGCAAAAGGGAAGGTCAAACCTTAGAGGCAGAGTCATGTAGCACCCTCTTTCAAATTAATAGCTTTTACAAACATACATAGTCAGATCCCCATGGAAAGGCCTCAGGCATCTACCAAGGTGTACCGCACAGATGATTCTTTAACAAAATTCTTTGCTGGCCTTCCATAAACAAGGACTGTCTATTGTAACTTCAGGTCTGCAGTCTAAGTCTAGTTCCTAAAACTAAAGTCTGTTCTATACCACACAGATACTGCTGATTACAAGTTTATTTTCCCAGATACAGAACACAAACAAGATCAATCATTCTTCCACCTACACAGAGACTGCATTCATTCATTCCTTTACATCCCTTTTCACCTTATCTTATATGAACTGTAGATTTTCTGGGCACTAATTAAAGTCTCACAAGAAAATGTAACCATTTGTTTTATTACCTACATGCCCTGCCCCCACTTTAAGGAAACATAAAAATACTAAACCTCTGGTCAACAGAGAAGAACTCAAACTCTGCAAAGTAACTAAGAGAGATTTATTTTGAACCAAGTAAGTGTGAGAATGGCCCAGAAAGCCCAAGAAGCTTTAGAAAAATGGTCTTGCCATGGTTGGGTTCCAGTTTGGTTTTACCCATTTCAGGGACACAAGAGTTACACTTTAGTTATAAATCAGTACATGCAAGGTGTACACTGGTGGTGGGGGGAAGGGGGGACAGCTTAAAATGGGACATTACAAGTTATATGTGGGTTTAAAGATTTTTTGATTTTAGGCTAGGCGCTGTGGCTCACACCTGTAATCCTAGCACTCTGGGAGGCTGTGGAGGGTGGATCACTTGAGCTCAGGAGTTCAAGACCAGTCTGGACAATAGTGAGAACGGTCCCTAAAAAATAGCTGACGTTGTGACAAACACCTATAGCCCCAGCTACTTGGGAGTCTGAGGCAAGAAAATTGCTTGAGCCCAACAGTTTGAGGTTGCTATGAACTAGGCTGACACCACCTCCCCTACCCATGGCTGTCTTTAAAAGAAAAAACAAATCTCTTTGGAAAAACAATGCAGATGAGTCCGTGTGGCTTTAGTCTTCCTGAACTCTCTCTAAAGCTGGTTTAATGGCTTGGCGCCTGTAGCTCAGTGGTTAGGGCGCCAGCCACATGCACGGAGACTAGAGGGCTCCAGCCCGCCCAGGCCTGCTAAACAACTGCAACAACAAAAATAGCCGGGCGTTTTGGTGGGCGCCTGTCGTCCCAGCTTCTTAGGAGGATGAGGCAGGACAATCGCTTAAGCCCAAGAGTTTGAGGTTGCTGTGAGCTGTGACACAACAGCACTCTACCGTAGGTGACATAGTGAGATTCTGTCTCAAAAAAATTAAATAAAATAAAGCTGGTTTAATAAACCTAATCTGATTTGAGATTCTTAGCTCAATGTCCTTCATTTTTTTTGAGGGGGGGGTCGGGACTGGGTTTGAACCCGCCACCTCCAGCATATGGGGCCAACGCCCTACTCCTTTGAGCCACGGGCGCCGCCCGAATCCCCCTCATTTTTAGTTGTCACGTGTTTCCCCCATGGCCCAGACGCACATCATTCATTCACTCTCCCTGGGATGTAGAGTACTCTATGCTGGTAGTGAGCCCCCCTCAGCCACCACAAAAAGATATGCCAGCGACTAGGACCTACTGGACCGTATCAACGTGGCGACCTCGCCTTTGCCATTTCCAACGCGGAACCACCACCTTTCGTGTACCTCCTGAGCTTGAGCACTACAACTGCACAAGAAGCACCTCAGCACCAAGATGGCGACCACACACCAACCAGTGCCACCCGCTTCCGGCGTACTTCAAATGGCTGCCGTGGGGCTTAGCTGGGAGGGAGAAGGGGGCGGGGCCTCGCTCGAGGAGCATGTCGGGTTGCGCGCGCGGACTGCCGGGAACGGGGCGGAGCGCGTCCGCGCCGGCGCGTCGAGGGAAGAGGCAGCCGCCGCGATGGTGAGCGGGCGCGGGGGGAGGGGCAGCGGGCCGGGCCGGGGGCGGCGGGGGGCGGTGGGCCGCGCGGGGGGGCCCGGGCTCCGCGCTCACGCCCGCTCGCCGTCCACAGGACGTGTTCCTCATGATCCGGCGCCACAAGACCACCATCTTCACGGACGCCAAGGAATCGAGCACAGTGTTTGAACTGAAGCGCATCGTCGAGGGCATCCTCAAGCGGCCGCCCGAGGAGCAGCGACTGTACAAGGTGCGGCCCCCGCGGTCGGGCCCGGGCGGTGGCGGGGCTGAGAGGAACCCCGATGTCGGTGTCATCGATGTAAACAGTGGCAGGCCAGCCGACGCCTGCTCCCGGTCCTAGCCGCGTGGGTGGGGCATCCGTTGTGCGAATGGGGCACGAGCGGCGCTCTTACACGGGAGGTCCGGTCCAAGGGGAGTTTTTAAATCACATGCCCGGCACTGGACGCCAAGGAGCACAGCGGCATCCAGCCCCTACAGAGGTCCCGCCCGAGCCCTGCTGGCTCTGGACAACCCTGCTCTGCATTTGGGGAGGTTACTGGCTAAGCCAGGATTTGACCCTGGAGGCCCTTAATCCCCATCTCACTCTGTAGGACCATCAGGATCACTCTGCAGCCCCAGACACCGTGGGGATTGGGGAACGGGCCACCCAATTAACGCAGAGAAATGGAGGGTGTGGGGACAAGTCAGGTCTCATTAGTTTTTCACAAGCAACTGTTTGTTATCGCCCACCCTCCTGCTGATGTTCTAGAAGCCTCCCTTTCCGCTTTGCTGTGAGCTGTGAGGCCACTGCACTCTACCAAGGGCAATAAAGTGAGACTGGGCCTCTAAAAAACAAAACAAAACAAACTGTGATTGTTCAGTAACAGTGCCTTGGGGTTTGGAGTCTTCATTGGGTGTAAGATGCATCAACCCTTGATTTAGACGCACCAGAAGTGTGAAGTTCAACCTAAGTGAGTTGATCTGATTGTAGATCTTGAGCTGGGAAACTGACCTTTTGCTCTAGGCTGGGAGCCTCGTCTTCCAAGGAGATCTCTAAAGCCCTTTCATCCTAGATACCTACTGGGGTTCCACATAGTGTGCTTGGTGGCTTCTGTATTTCTCTAGCTCATTGAAACCTCCTGACCTACCTGTGATTTGGGAATTTCAGTAATTCCCATTTCACAGATGAGGAAACTGCATCAAAATGTTTACTTTAAGCCAGGCACAGTGGCTCACATCTGTAATCCTTACCCTTTGGGAAGCCTAGGCAGGAGGATTGCTTGAGCTCAGGAGTTTAAGGTTGCAGTGAGCTATGATGACACTGCTGCACTCTACCCAAGGTGACAGAGCAAGACTCTGTCTCAAAAACAAAACCAACAACAACAAAAAATTTTGTCCAAGGTGGCAGAGCTGGAATTGAAACCTAGGTTCGCCTATCTGCAGACTAGCTCAGTGGCTAATATTATATTTTCATGGAAAATTTGAAACAAACATTATTTGTTTGCTTATTTATTTCTTTATTTTTGTGACAGTCTCACTCTGTTGCCCCAGGTTAGAGTGTTGTGATGTCACAGCTTACAGCAACTTCAAACATCTGGGCTTAATTGATCCTCTTGCTTTTAGCCTCCTGAGTAGCTGGGACTACAGGTGCCCACCACAACACCCAGCTAGTTTTTCTATTTTTTAGTAGAGACAAGGGGTCTCTTGCTCAGGCTGGTCTTGAACTCATGAACTCAAGCAATCTACCCACCTCAGCCTCTTAGAGTGCTAGGATTATAGGGGTGACCACTGCACCTGGTCAGAAAACACATCTGAAACATCCACCACAAGAAGTCCTGACTTGGAAATTCTTGGCTGTTATCCTGGATTTGCATGTTTAATAATACACTGGGGTGGTCTTTCTTTCTTTCTCTGACTTTCAGTACAGTTGCTGGCTAGAGAGGTCTTTGGGATTTGGACCTCCTGGACCCTCTCCCAAGACCTTGCCTCTCTCTTTAGGATGATCAGCTCCTGGATGATGGCAAGACACTGGGCGAGTGTGGCTTCACCAGCCAAACAGCACGGCCACAGGCCCCTGCCACAGTAGGGCTGGCCTTCAGGGCAGGTGAGAGGAACCTGGATGGGGTGACAGCTAGGCAGGGTGGGAATAGCCAAAGAAGAGGGTCTTCAGGGAAACTGTGGTTGCTCCTTTAAACCTACGGAGCAGTGTCTTTCCAGAATACAAAGGGCAGGCAGTATCCTTGACAGTATGTGTTTGTTTCCCCATGAAAAGAGAGATAAGGAAACATGCTGTGGAAACTGAAGCCTCCTTCCCAGAGAATATGAAGATCCCTAATCATGATACCAGCTCACATTTACTGATAGCTTATTGAGCTCCTGGCCCTATACTCTGCACATTACTTCCATTGTTCCACCTCTTCCTCTAAGTGGCCCTGGGAGGTCTGCTGTATTGTCCCATTTTATAGTCAGAGACACTGAGGCTTGCTGGCAGTTACATGGAGACCCCACAGTTGAGATGCTGGCTGCTGGCCCCTTACTGGAGCTGGACACCAGGCCCTTTCTTTGCAGTACTTCACTAATCCCCCAGCACCTGTGTGTGGCTGACACTTAGATTGTGTCAGTTTTAAGGATGAGTAAAGTCAGCCTGCAAATGTTAGGTCACTTACTAGATCTGCCAAATCTAGAATTTAGATCCAGAGACTGTGCTGTCATTAAGCACATTCCACCCCTGCCCAAGCTTCAGAAACCCAGAGGGTGGGGACATGTCTCCCTTCCCCTGAGAAAAAGGGAGGGGAGACTTTTAAGTTTTATTTTTTGTCTCTAGGAACTTAAACAGACGTTATAGAGTTATGCGGACCCAGAGGCAGAGTGAATGGCTGGGGAAACTTGGATAAAGTTAGAAATTATTTTTCTGCCTTGATAGAAAGTGTGGCAAAGGCTGACAAGGAAGAGTATAGTTGTGGCTATACTATTCTGTTCGCTGGGTTAGGAACTGTGTCCTGGCACCGGCTTATTTGCACTCCCAAGCGCTCTGGACCTAGAGTTTCCATCTCCATAAAGGGTGAGGCAGTGTGAGTCCTGTGTACCCAGGCCTGGCCTGCAGCAAGTGCTCAGCAGGTGGGATATGTAGGAACGAAAGTGGGTTCCTTCTGCCCACACTAGGTGTCAAGGGAAGGACTGTACAAATGTACAGTTCATGCCCTGTTTGTGGGTGTCCTGAAGGGGACAAGTGAGGATCAAGAGCACATCTGGTCTGCTTCCTAATTCAAGGCTGAGTTTTATTCACTTAGAATATTCTTTTTTCTAATTTGTTTTTGAGACTGAGTCTTACTTTGTCACCCTTGGTAGAGTGCTGTGGTGTCACAGTTCACAGCAACCTCAAACTCTTGGGCTTAAGCAATTTTCTTGCCTCAGCCTCCCAAGTAGCTGGGATTATAGGTGCCTGCCACAACGCCCGCCTGTTTTTTGTTGCAGTTGTCATTGTTGTTCAGCTGGCCCAGGCCAGGTTTGAACCTGCCACCCTCAGTGTATGTGGCTATGGGTGCCAAGCCTTTTTTTTTGGGGGGGGGGGGGGGGTTGCAGTTGTTTAGCAGGCCTGGCCCGGGCTCGAACCCACCAGCTTTGGTGAATGTGGCCTGTACCCTACTCACTGAGCTACAGGCACTGAGCCTATTTATTTATTTGTTTGTTTATTTTTTTGAGACAGAGTCTCAGTCAGTCACCCTGGGTAGAGTGCCATAGTGTCACAGCTTACAACCTCAAACTCCTGGGCTTAAGCGATTCTCTTGCCTCAGCCTCCCAAGTAACTAGGACTATAGGCACCTGCCATAACGCCCGGGTGTTTTTTTGTTGCAGTTGTCATTGTTGCCTTACCTGGCCCAGGCTGGGTTCAAACCTGCCAGCCTTGGTGTATGTGGCCAGCACCCTACCCACTGAACTACGGGCACTGCCCCTGGCTATTTTTCCCCCCCCCTGGCTATTTTTTTAAAGAAATGTTGTCTTGCTCTTGCTCAGGCTGATCTCAAACCTGTGAGCTCAGGCAGTCCGCCCACCTTGGCGTCCCAAGTGCTAGGATTATAGCATAAGCCATGGCACCGGCCCTTTTCTCTAATTTGAAAAGAGGTACCCTTAGAGGTTTTCTGTGACATTGAAGATGTTGACAGACCCATTTTGCAAGTGAGAAAATTGAAGTTAAGGGAGGTGACTTGTTTTTCCCAACACTCAGTATGGCATTGAACATGGTGGACCCCAGGTCATATCATCCCCTAGGCACATGGTGGCTGTCTTGATTGGGGTTACAGTGTGGGCTGGCAGGTCTGTCTATCCATGGACTACTTTGCAAAACTCATTTCTGGGTGCAACTGAAGCATTCAGCACATAGGTTCCCAGACATTAGCTAGACCACCTCCGTGCCCATGCAGATGACACAGGTCTCTCCTTGGCAGCCAAACTAACTGCTCAGGGAGAGGAGATGAACGTGTTGAAATTCAGTGTTAAAGGGCATTGTCCAGACTAATCTCCAGAAAATAAGAGAAGTAGCGAAGGCAAAGAATTGTCACTGCATGGTAGTGGCTGGGAAAGTGCATTAGATTAAGCTAGGTCAACACTATTAACATTTTAGGCTAGGTAATTCTGTGTGGCGTTGTCTCATCGTTGTAGTATGTGTAGCAGCCCTCTAGATACCAGTAACAACCAAAATTGTCTCCAAACATGCCAGCTCTCCCTGGGGGTGGGAGGGTCTAATCAGTTGAGAACCTTTAGCCAGGTAGTAGAAAGCATAGGAGAAAAGTTGTGAAGTGGGGTTCATTTGCTCTGTGCTGGGGTGACAGTGGGAACTTCCTTGGAGCCACTGTTCTAATGGGAAAAGGAGCCAGTCAGAAGAAAAACCACAATTTTATCCAGTGGTAAGTGCCCCCAAGGCTGTGTCCAGGGTGTTGGAATGTACTGACTGTTGGGGGGGGTGGGAGTGCTGGGGAATGTTTCTCTGAGGAAACCTTTTTTTATTTTTTGCAGTTTTCTTTGGCCGGGGTTTGAACCTGCCACCTCCAGTATATGGATGGGGCCGGCACCCTACTCCTTTGAGCCACAGGCATTGCCCAGGAAACCTTTTTTGTGTTCAACTCTGAATGCCAGGAATCAGCCAGCCATTCTGAATGGCAGCTGTTGGGACGACCCAAATGCAAAGGCCCCAACACAGAAAAGAGCTTGGTGTGGAAACATAGGGAGCAAGAATCTAAGAGCAGAGGAGATGGTTTGGAAACATAATGAATGGCAAGGACTTGAGATATTGCTCAGAATACAGAATATGATGGCAAGCCATTGTTAGGTTTTAAGCAGGAGGAATAAGTCGTTTGATTTTAAAATTAAGTAAAAGATGTGAAGGAACAAGGAGATGGGGACATTCTGAATGTTGGTGGCTGTGGAGACAGAAGTAGGTGGATGCAGGTGCAGGTGGTTACCCCACAGGCTCACTGGTAGACATGGAGGAGGAAAAAAGGCCTTGGGCAAGTGAGGTGCGGTCATAGTCAGGCTGGGTTTACAAGGGTGGGAGATACTCAAGTAGGGTCACTTGAGCCTGACAGCTGGGTGTAGGGAGGTCAGAGCTGAAGGGGAGAGTAACTTTGCATGGAGGTCCCCCAACACTACAGATGATCACAGATGAACACCCAAGTCACCAGTCCAGCTCTGTCCTTTGTCTTGCAGATGATGCCTTCGAGGCCCTACGCATCGAGCCCTTCTCCAGCCCACCAGAGCTACCCGATGTGATGAAGCCCCAGGACTCAGGAAGCAGCGCCAATGAACAGGCTGTACAGTGAGGGCCCCTGGCCTGCCCCCAAAAGGCCCATTCCCTCCCCCCCCTAATAAAAGAGATTTGGGTGTCTGCCTGGTTGCTGCCTCTTTCTCCTCACCCTCTTCTGACTCCAGGCATCACCCTCCCTGGGATGGGTCATGCTGCCCCTGCAGGCTTGTTTGGGCTCTTCCTACCTAGAACCCTGGCTGAGAATTTGGCCCAGCCTGCCACTCAAAGGCATCAGAGTGACCTGGGCTGCCTTGAAGGCTGAGCCACTTCCAGCAGCCAGCCCAGGGAGAGGATTGGGAGGAACCGAAACCCTGGGCCAGGCTATTCCAGTAGGGATAAGAAGTTTCAGATCATATTCCTTCAAGCTCCTCAACCCTGTAATAGCCACTCCCAGAGGCCTCTAGAGGAACAAAAAATCTAAAGTTATAGCCAGGGGTTTTGTTTGAGAGCATGTTTAGTGAGGAAGCACAGCCTAAAACAGTCTCACACGGGTTTCCCAAAGCCTCAGGAGACCCCAAACAGAAAGCTGCCTACCTTGGAAGCTTGCAGGGAGGGGGGAGCCTGGCTCATTTGTTCCCACCACACCTAATAATAAACAGTCTGTAGACCCAATTCCTGCATTTATCATTTTTATTTGACAGAAAAAGTTGCTCTTGCTGTACAGATTTTAAAAAACCAAAATGCCTTTAAGAAACATGAAGAAAAGTTGGGGGGAAGGGGCCACACATCTCATGGGGGATAGTAGGGACCAACTAACTTCAACTCCTGCCCCTTCCAAGAACACTTTACACAACTTCCCAAGTCCCAGACCATCACCCCCTAGGAACTTGGGGATGCAAAGGGGACCCATGCCTCCCAGGGCCTTTCTCACTCCAGCTGGGGTTTCCTGAACTGTATCCTCCCCTCCCCAACTCCCATTTGCATTCCCTCCCACCCCAAAACACATGAACCAGGAAAACTCACAAGAGATTAACATTTCACAGGAACAAAGAAAAAAGGGAAAGAAGGAAGCCCTTCCTTCCAAGGGCTGCCAAGGTTCAGGAGGGGGCAAACAAGGGCCCCTCCCACTGCTCTGCTGGGGAATAAGAGGGCATTCCCTGTGGGTCCAGAGCATGGGGTGTGGTACAATCCCCCAAAGATGATTTATGGAGACCTGTGCAACAGAGAAGACAGGAATCAATGCTCTGAGGTTCCACTGCAGCCCTCAAGCCTACCTTCCTAAGCCACTCCCAGAATGGGGCCACCACCCAACACCACCAGAACCAGCTTCCAGAAGAGGACCTCAGCCTTCCAGGGCAACACACCTAGAGGAGCGGTGTCGCATGGGTTGAGGGCTGGGTGTCTCCATCCTGCGCTTGTGGCCTGGGGAATGGCTGTCCCCACGCTGGCCTCTCCGGGAACCCCGCTCACTGCTGCTACTGTAAGACATCAGACAACAAGGTAGCAACAACCTTAAGCATCACTGAGCCTCAAAGCGTTTTGGCAGTCAGTGGCCAGATCAGGCTGGATGCGGCCACTTCACGTTTGGCCTTACCTCTGCTGGTCCCGTGGCGAAGGCTGGGGTGAGGGACGGCAGCGCTCCACAGGCGAGTAGCTAAGGGACCGAGAGTCCCGAAGGGAGTCTATTGGCTTCCGGGGACTGCGGGACCTGGGGAGCAGAGTACAACCCCATAGCACCACATACTTCCAAAAACACCAACCAGTACTCAGGACCACCCGCCCAGGTCCTGACCACCAAACCTCACACCACGCAGGGCCAGCCTCAGACCCACCTTTGTCCGCTCACTCACCCATCCGCCCGCACACCATCCACCGAATGCCCACAATGGGCAGAGCACAGGGTACAGCGGGGGAGGGATGCAAAGATAAAGACAGTCCCTGCCCTTGAAGGAGCTCAGTGGTGAAGGAAGGCACACATGGCCCCATGTATGGGAAGAAGCACCGCAGGGTTGGATGTGTGTGGGTCTGGGGATCCCAAGGACAAGAACATGGGGTGGGGTAGGGCAGGGGGAGGGCAGTCTTCTTGAAGGTGCTGTTTGAGCGGAGTCTTGCAGAACCAGGAGTTCACCAGGCGGACAAGGAAATTCCAGGCAGAAGGAACAGCATGTCCAAAGGCATGGGCTCTCCTTAGACTGCAAGGCGCTGGGTATGGCTGGAGCACAGGGCATGTGTGGGGGCAGGCAGGAGAGGAGAACACAAGGCAGGCAAGGCCAGTTGGTGAAGAGCCTCACACGCCATTCCCGCAGAGGTGGGGCTTTATCCTGCAGGCCACAGGGCATCCCGGGAAGGATTTGTGGAGTGGAGGGAAGTAACCAGATGTGCATTTTAGAAAGATCCCTCTGGCTACATGTGGAAGCGAAGGGCATGAAGGCAAGGAGACAGGGAGGAGGCTGTGGACAGAGTCGGGAGAAGATGGTGGCCAGACCAGAGCCCTGGCAACAGCAATGGGGAGACTTAAAACCTAAAAACCCTAGGACCAGGCTGTATGTCAGGGGGGAGGAAAAGAAGAAACCTAGAATTCCCCAATTCTGGCTTGAGCACCCACTTGGATGGTGCGATCCTTTGCCAGAACAGGGCACAAGAGAACAGGGAAGAGGAGTGCACCTGACTCCTCCATACAACCAAACACCAAAGTCCACATGAGACATCCCCAGGGTCCCTTCTCTGAACACATTACCCCCCCCTTTTCCATCTCAGGAAAGGCACCACTCACCTCCGCTCGCCAGGGGGTGGCTTCTTAGGGCTTGCAGGTTTGGGCAAGGCCTGAGGACCAGGCTTAGCAGGGGAGGGGGAGGAAGAGGAGGAAGAAGAGGAAGAAGAGGAGGAGGAGGAGGAAGAGGAAGAAGAGGAGGAGGAGGAGGAGGAAGAGGAAGAAGAGGAAGATGAAGATGAAGAGCTAGAACTGGAACTGCTAGAGCGCCTCTTCCGTTTGGCTGGGGTTGGCTCCTGAGGACGCCCCTCTCGTACAGCCTCCTTTGGGGCTGGGGTAGGGCTGGGGACCCTGTGGGAGGAGAGGAGTGTCACAAGGAGACAAGCTGCCCCAGCCCCAACCCTACCTTCCTTGGCCTGGAGGAATGGCAGTGGGGGAGGGGTGCCTGAAAAAGGCCCTGGGAGCTCTCCCAGCCACATGAGCCAGTGAGCACAATCTCTGGAGTTCAATGGCCCAAGCTGACCCAACCTCTGCTAACACAAGCAACAGGCTGGGGCCCGTAGCACAAGGGATCAAGGTTAAACCTCAAGAATGTCCCTGATGGAGGAATAAGGCCTCTGGGCTCAGGTGTGGAAGCTGAAGCTGGGTGGTCTCCTTCCTTGGAGAGCCACAGCTTGGGGAGGCCCCCTGTGAGTGCAGGTTGGTTGGGGAAGGGGCCGTCCTGCCTGGAGGCAGGGAGAGGGATGGGATGACCTCTGAAGATCCTTCCAGCCCAGGGAGTTCCTCTTGAGGTCTAACTGCCATCCCTCCTGCTGTAAAATTAAGTCCATTTCCTCTAGTTCTGTCCTCTGTAGAGACGGAAAACTTATCATTATCCTCTAAAGAATTAACCTTCCGTGTCTTTTATCTGTCCCATTCTTCCCCCCTACCACAGCCCCCACCCCAGCATTCTCTTCTACCCCCAGTTGAGCATCAAGATCCCCATACCTTCTGAAAGAGCCAAGAACCTTTGTGACATGGTTTCTCCCTCCCTACTCCCCCAATTATCCCCAATGCCTTTTCCCTAGGATATTTCCATAAGTCAAATTCCCTCACCTCTTCAGTGCCACCTCTGGTTGAGCTGGAAGGCTAGAGCCCTCCGAATCACTAGAACTGGAGCCAGAGGAGGAAGAGGATGACGACGATGATGATGATGAAGAGGAGGAGCTAGAGGACGACGATGACGAGGAGGAACTCCGCCGCTCCTTTGCTGGCTGCAGGGCAGCCAATGCAGAAGGCTGCTGGGCCCCAGTAGAGGCAGGTGGTTCCCCACCCTCAGAATGGGACACTCCAGGGGCAGCAACAGAGAGCATGCCATTGTGGTCACTAGCAGAGGGTGTGGTCTTTGCCACTACCCCAGAGGAAAGGGACTGAGACCCTGCTATGCTTGTGGTCGGGGCAATCAAAGAACGGGATTGGTCTGAAAAAGCAGATGGCACAGGGGACCTAGGTCTCTCCTGCGCTGGAGGAAGCAGAGACTGTGAAGGAGGCTGGCCCATTCTAGAGGCAGGAGATGGAGCCCGCTCAGAGGTCATTCTAGACTGGTTTGGGGCAGATGGTGGTGTTCTGGACCTGGCTCGGTCAAGGAGTGGTGGGGAAGTTCTGCCACTGACACGCTCATAGGCAGAGATGGGTACCCTGGGGCTTGTGAGGTTTGCACCAGACAACGCTGGAGCCATCCTAGCACTGGTGAGGCTTCCTGGAGCCAAGGCAGCAGGGGTTCTGGAGCTGGCAATATTGACAGGAGCTGTGGCATGTGCAGACCGAGGACCCACCAGGTTTGCAGAGGTTGGAGCCTGGGGTGTTCTAGAACTAGGATAATTTGCAGCAGCTGGTGGGGTACCAGAGCCTGTGAGACTCAAAGCTGCCAAGGCAGCTGGGGTTCTGGCTCCTGCCAGGTTCACAGCTGGGGCTGTGGGGGTGCGAGGGTCAGCAAGGTTCACAGCTGAAGGTGCTACTGCTGTTCTGGGGCTGGCTAAGTTCATGGCTGCTGCTGCAGCTGGTGTTCGTGAATCAGCCAGATTCACTGCTGCTGGGATGGCAGGTGTCCTGGCACTGGCCAGGTTCATAGCTGCTGCAGAGGCTGCAGGAATCCTGCTAGCAAGGTTGGCTGCTGGGGCTGTTCTGAGACTCATGAGAGGCACCGGAGCTGGAACCTGGGACATTCTTGCAGCAAGACCAGCAGCAGACATGGACGGAGGCGGCCGAGCAGTGCCAAGACTGATAGCTGTCAGGGCAAGGGCAATTCTAGATTGAGCATGATTTTCCGGCACAGACGCTCTCTGGTGATCAGGTATTCGGGGACCTGGACCATCCATCATGGAGCCACCACCTTGCTGCAGGACAGACATGGGTGTTCTAGAACTGCCAAGGGGTTCAAGCATTCCAGGTGATCTACAGCGGTCAAGAGGAGTTGGTGACATGCTAGGACGACTGAAGCAACTCACTCTGGAGCTATTGAGTGCTGCCGGAGGTGTCCGAGAACCAGAATGGTTCCTTGTTGCTGGAGGAGTAGCAGAACGTGAACGATCAGAACTACTTCCAGAAGACCGCCTGCGGATAGCTGGAGGAGATCTTGTTAAGGATCGTTTGCCCCGAGCTGTTCGTGGAGTACGAGATCTAGAACGGCGACGGATAGCAAGAGGTGAGCGACTTCGAGAACGTTTGCGTGGCAGCAGTGGTGTTCGGGACCTAGAGCGGCGCCGAATAGCTGGAGGTGTTCGGGACCTAGAGCGACGGCGTGTCACTGGAGAGGTTCGAGAGCGGGACCTTCTTCGAGTTATTGGAGAAGTGCGAGATCGCGATCTCCTTCGGGTGACTGGAGACGTTCTGGATCTTGATCTTCTACGAGTGATGGGTGATGTTCTGCTTCGAGATCGCCTCCTGGTTACAGGAGGAGTCCTAGATCTGGATCTTCTGCGAGTCACTGGAGGAGTTCTGGAACGGGAGCGCCGGCGCACTGTCGGTGTTCTGGACCTTGAACGACGGCGGGTTACTGGTGGTGTTCTGGACCTAGATCGCCTTCGACTCACAGGGGATGCTCTAGACCGAGATCTTCGTCGAGTCACTGATGTTCTGGACCTTGAGCGCCTCCGACTGACTGGTGAGGTTCGAGACCTGGACCTACGTCGGCTTATCAGGGGTGTTCTGGACCTGGATCGCCGGTGAGTGGCTGGAGAGGCTCGAGATCTGGAGCGTTTCCATGGGGCTGGTGATGTGCGTGAACGAGAACGCTTCCGACTGGTTGGGGGTGTCCGAGAGCGGCCTCTTCTGCGCCGAGAAGAGGTTCGGGAACTCTCCTGCCGGGCAGGTGACCTTGAGCGGTAACCAGAGCCTCCCCTCCGACGACGAGTAACCCGAGACCTTGACCGACTCCGCTGTCTTCTCCGAGATGTTGACTGAGAAGATCCAGACCTCTCTCGTCGGCGGGTTGTTCTGGTTTTCTCCCTCCTTGAACGGGAACGGGACCTCTGGAGTCCACGAGGCTTTGGTGAAGGAGAACGGCCTCTCCTGGAAGTTGTCTTAGTACGTGGAGATGAAGCTGAGCGACGCCGGCGTGAAGACCTCGACTTTTCAGCTGGCTCTGGGGAAGACACAGATGGACTTCTTCGGCGTCTTGGAGGAGTTCTGGAGCGGGTTTCTGGTGAGGATGAAGCAGAGCGGCTTCTACGGGAAACTCTGGCCTTCCTTGTTAGCTCAGGAGATGAACGAGAGCTACGACGTCGAGGTGGTGTGCGAGACTTGGTCTTGGGCTCTGGTGATGACCTGGAGCCTCTTCGAGTAGTTTTGGATTTAGGTGGGTGTTCTGGAGAGGACTCACTACTGCTACTTCCTTCAGGAGAAGGACCTCTGCCTTTGCTTGATGAACCTGATCTACTTCGTCTAGGAAGGGGCCGGGGGGCAGGAGGTTTGGGTTCAGGAGAGGAATCAGAACCACTCTGTACCCTGGGTGCCACTCTTGGCTTATCTTTCAATTCAGGGGAAGAGCCAGACCTACTGCACCGAGGAGAAGGTCGGGATTTGCTGTCAACCTCTGGAGATGATCCAGAGCGACTCCTCTGCCTAAGTGGGGTTCGTGTCTTGGCTTTAGAATCTGGAGAAGAGTCTGACTCACTTCTTTCCTGAGGGGATGCACCAGGTTTCCCATCAAGTTCTTGAGAAGATCCAGACCTACTTCTCTGCCCAAGTGGAGTCCTAGCCCCAGTTTTCTGTTCAACTGATGATTCTGACCCACTTCTCTCTCTCTGGGGGGTAAGACACTTGTTGTTGAGCTCTGGGGATGATGGTGAATGACTTCTAGGTCTGGGAGTCTGAGGCAAAGCTTTTGGCTCTGGAGAAGAATCACATTCACTTCTGCCCCTGGATGGTGTTCTAGGTATATCTTTCATTCCAGGAGAGGATCCAGACAGGCTGTGCCTTGAGGGAGTCCCAGACCCATCTCTTAGTCTTGGAGAAGACCCAGATCTGCTTCTCCGTGATGGAGTTCTAGGTAAACCATCTTTCAGTTCAGGAGAAGATACAGAACTACTTCTTTCTCTCGAGGGTGTTCTGGGTATAGCATCAAGTACAGGTGAAGCAACACTCTGATTTGAAGACATTCCTCCCTTTTCCACTGCATCTGGGGATAACTCAGAACTGCTGCGTCTGGAGGATCTTGTCGATTGTTCTCTCATGTCTAGAGATGGATCTGTCTCCAGCTGATTAAGGAAAGGTCCATTCAAGTCTTCTTTAACCTCAGAAGAAAATCCAGTATTCATTTCATTACCAATAGGACCTGAGCTTCTAAATTCTAAAGGTGATCCAAAGCTATTCTCCCTAGGGGAAGAGATAGACAGTTCTTTATGTTCTGGAGAAAAATGTGCCCCACCCCAAGATGGGGGCACAGTAGCAACTTCTGCTGCTTCCATAGCAGCCTGTGATTGGTTTTGGTCAAGAGTCAAAGATATGACAGGCCTTTCTTCTATTTCAGGAGATGACTCAAAGTTACTTCCAGCCATTTCTTTAAGTTCTGGAGACAAATGAGGCAGGACATGGCTGGAGGGTTGTTCAGATTTCTCTACCACCTCCATTAACTCTTCATCTTGGGAGGACTTAGCTAATGTGCTACTTTGGTCTTTTGTATCTGGAGATGACTCAGCACCACTTCTTTCTCTCAATGGGATTATAGGTATGTCTTTCAGTACTGGTGAAGACTCCGGCCTACCCTGCACTAGAGGACTAAATTTGTCTGCTGGTCTAGGAGATGATGCAGTAACATCCTCCTGACAGGGTAAGACCTTTTTCTCTTTTGACTCAAGAGAAGGTTCTGATCTACTCTGCCCCAGAAAAGATTCAGAGTCCACTGTAGGATATAAAGAGTCAGATTGGGACCTGCTCTGCTCAGGAGACATTCCAGATTTCAAACAAGGACTTGATGAAAATTCACTTCTATCCTTCCTCAATGGAGATCTGGCTGCCAAGTCAGTGACTGGAGATGAGGACCTGGACTGACTGCCCTTAGGAGGGGTTTGAGATTTGCTCTGCAGAGATGGAGATTCTAAGTGACTCTGTCTCACTTCTGGACTTGAAGTACCCGATCCAGGATCTGGTGAAATTTGAGGTTGGCCTCTTGGTTGCAGAGATGAAGAGCCAAAATAGCTCTCTTCTGGTGGTGTACTAGATTTTACTCCTGGACAGAGAGGAAAAGATCCAAGAGAACTTTGTGCTGGTGAGTCTTTAGACTTCTCTTGGACACTCCTTGGAGACTTTGATCCAGAAAGACTTAGCCCTGGTGGAGTTTGGGGCTTAACTTTGGGGTATGGCGAAGTAGAACCTGAGTGAGTTTGTCTTGGTGGTGTTCCAGATTTTACTTTGGTATCTGGTGAGGAGGACCTAGAATGGCTGCATCTTGGCAACAACCTGGATTCTACAGTGGAGCGGGGAGACACTGATCTGCTTTGCCTTGGAGATGTTCTAGATGCCACCCTACTAGGACTTGAAGAAGAAGAACCAGAATGGCTTCGTTGTCGTGATATTATGGCCTTCACTTGGGGTTGTGGAGATGATGACCTAGATGGGCTCTGTCTTGGAGGTGTACTAGATTTCACTCTAGGAGGAGAGGACCCAGAGCAGCTATATCTCAAAGGGGTCCTAGATTTCAACTCATGGTCAGGTGATGATTCCGAACGGCTCTGTCTTTGTGGTGTTGCAGACTGTTCATTGGCCTGAGAACTTGCTACCGACCCTTGTCTTGGTGGTGTTCCAGATTTCACTTTAGAGGGAGGAGATAAACTAGAATGACTCTGTCTTGATGTTTTAGCTTTCTGCTTAGATGGTGAAGACCCAGAACGACTGCGCCTGGGAGGTGTTCTAGATTTAGCTTTATGTTGGGATGATCCAGAGCGACTACGCCTAGGTGGTGTTTGTGATTTTTGTTTAGGGCATGGAGAGGATCCCGAAAGACTTCGCCTCAAAGACAAGCGAGACTTGACTTTGGATCTTGGTGAAGAGACAGACCTGCTCCGCCTTGAAGAAACACGAGATTTTTTAGTTTCTGGGCTCGAGTTGGACCTACTCCTTCTCTGAGATGTTCTGGATTTATTCTTCCTCTCTGATGATGAACCAGACCTGCCTCTTCTTTGTGGTGTTCTAGAGTGAGATCTTCCTCGTCTAACTAGACTTCTACTGCGGGATCTTCCTCGTCTTGGTGTCCTAGACCGAGATCTCCCTCTCCTGGCAGGTGTTCTAGAACGTGAGCGGCCACTGCGTCTGGCTGGGGTTCTGGAGCGTGAGCGACCACTGCGTCTGGCTGGGGTTCTAGAGCGTGAGCGACCACTGCGTCTGGCTGGGGTTCTAGAGCGTGATCGGCCACTTCTCCTAGCTGGAGATCTACTACGAGATCTTCGTCGTACTGGTGATCGGGTCCTGGATCTGCGCCTAGCAGGTGTTCTAGACCGAGACCTGGCCCTCCGCACTGGCGTTCTAGACCGAGACCTGCGCCTCGTGGGTGTTCTAGATCGTGACCGCCGCCTGGCAGGTGTTCTAGAACGAGACCTGCCCCGCCGAGCTGGTGTTCTAGAACGGGATCTGCCCCTAGTGGCTGGGGATCTAGTGTGTGATCTGCCTCGCCTTGCTGATCGAGACCTGCCCCGTCTCTGGGTATTTCTGCTCCTGGACCAGCCTGGTCGCTGAGGAGACCTAGAGCGGCCACGGCGCTGTGGGCTTCCAGATCTTCCCCACCTCTGTGCAGACCTAGACCTACGCCACTGAGGAGACCGGGACCGAGAATGACCTCTCTTTGTAGGGGTTCGAGACCGAGATCGCCTCTTGGTAGGTACAGGGCTACGGGACCTCCCCATCCTATGTGAAGGGGTATGAGAACGTGATTTATCCCGTTTTGCTCGGCCATGTGATCGATTCTTGGATGTGGGAGAAGAAGAAATCTCTCGGTGGGCCCCAGGAGCTGAAGCAGCTTTAGGACTTTCAGGGGAAGAGCTGGCATGCCGAGAAACTTTGGTAGGTTGAGGGGATGGGGGGCTGCTCTCAGAGGAAGAAGATTGGGGAGGTTTCTCAGGAGACTTAGGTGGTGACCGACCCCGAGCTGGAGAGGCCTCAGATGGGGGGTTCACTGGCTCCTGACTTAAGGGAGTTGTTGCAAGGGGTTGTGGGGAGCCGCCATGTTGCTCAGCAAGGAGCAGAGTGGGAGCAGGTGGTTCTGGGCCTGTGCTGCTCCTTTCCGGAGAGGGACTAAGTCGAGCTGCAGATTTCTATAAGTGGAAGAAAGAGTAGGGATAGGGATACATAAGCACCAAAATTTCACATCACCCTTAAGATCCCAATACCCTTCCCAATGAAACTTTTCTTCTGTACACTCCATTACATGGATTGTTTTGCTCACCATAGACAATCACATTCATTCGATAACAAAGAATCATATAACATAATGTACAATGCAAAAAACCCTATGATATAGATTATCTGTGACCTCAATAATCTCCTAACTATAGAACAGACAAAATGCAAGTAACACATGCACTACATTTAACAATAAATACCATTACAAAATGCTGTGAGAACAGACGAAAATATTTTAGAAGAAAGACGAGGTTTCTGAAAATGAGTGGCAATTAACTTCATCCTTGAGGAGTAACTACATTAAATGAAAAAAACAGCACAAATGAAAGACCAAGGTTTGAGAACATGATTTATGAAGGATAAAAATGTAGAGCAGGAATGGTGAAGTGTAAAAAAAAAAAAAAGAGAAACCATTATAAAAGCCTGAAGATACAATTCAAAAGCAATATACATATAGCATAATTAAGTTTCTGAAGTGACCCAACTTGTAATTTGGAAAGGTAACCCTGGATGACGTGAAAAATAGATAAGGTAAGAATTTATACTGTAATAGTTAAAGCAAAAAGAAATGATGAGGGCTTAAATTAGAAGAGAAGCTATTCAAATAGTAGGAACTGCTAAAAAAAACCATTTTGTTCATACTACTGGCACTAATCTAGTGGATTGAAAATTTTTATGCTGGGTGTCACGGCTCACACCTGTAATCCTAGCAGCACTTGGGAGGCAAAGGCAGGTGGATCACCTGAGCTCACAGGTTCAAGATCAGTCTGAGCCAGGAGACCTCCTCTCTAAAAATAACTGTATGGGCGGCTCCTGTGGCTCAGTGAGTAGGGCGCCGGCCCCATATGCGGAGGGTTGCGGGTTCAAACCCAGCCCCGGCCAAACTGCAACAAAAAAATAGCCGGGGGTTGTGGCGGGCACCTATAGTCCCAGCTACTCGGGAGGCTGAGGCAAGAGAATCGCTTAAGCCCAGGAGCTGGAGGTTGCTGTAAGCTGTGTGATGCCACGGCACTCTACCAAAGGGCCATAAAGT
>CAUYPK010093961.1:0-11353 GCA_963574355.1 Loris lydekkerianus
TTGCTGGCTCCCTGTATCCTCAAAGGGATGATCATAGGCAGATCCCACCGGCCAGAGATGTCTGGAGTCTTGTCTCCCCAGATTCCCCGTGCCCAGTTGCAGGGAAGCTGTTACTCAGCTGCCATCTTTAATCCAAATCCCCTAATAACTTTTCCTTTAACTCATTTCAATAATAACTATTTAAATGTAGAAAAATAATAATTCAACTCTAAACCACTTCACATACTGCACTCATTTCCTATTGCTGCTGGAATAAATACCACAAAATTAGTGGCTTAAAACACACAAGCTCACTATCTTACACTTCTGGAGATCAGAAGTCCAAAATGGATCTCACTGTGCCAAAATCAAAGTGTCTGCTTGGCTGTGTTCCTTCTGAGGGATTGAGGTATAATCCCCTTTTTTACCTTTTCCAATTACTAGAGGTTGTCCAAATTCCTTGGCTTGGGATCCCTTTCTTCATATGATAAGCCAGCAGCAGTGTATCAAGTTCAAGTTCTTCTCATGTCACATTATTCTTGCCTCCCCTTTTACCTCTTCCACTTTAAAGGACCCTTTGAATCCAACCAGAAAAATCAAAGATTATATCACCATTTTGAAGGCACCTAATTAGTAGCTTAGTTATCCTTTTTCATGAAACATATTCTCTGGGGATTGGAAGTTGAACATCACTGGGAAGTCATTATTCTGCTGACCACAAATAGGATATTCATCATTTAATCTAAGTTCATCTGACAAGACCATTCCTAGAGAGCTGTGCTATAGATGAGGTTTGTCTGCTGTTGACTGAGATTTTTTTTTCTGTTATCACCCTTGCCTCTAGCCCAAGTAGGTCTTTTTCCCATTCTTTGCCCTAATGTTCCTCTACGTGAATTTTCTCTTAAGGAAGAATCTAATGTGGAATCAACCCAAGTGCCCATCATGAGTGGTTTAACAAAATGTGGTACATGTATACTATGGAGTACTACTCAGCCATGATGAATGATGAATTAAGGTCTTGTGCAACAATTTGGATGGAGTGAAATATCTAAAGAAACGCCACATGTACTCACTATTAAATTGGAACTAACCAATGAGCAGATATTAAAAATAGTTTTCTCCTATTTTGTTATAGCAGGAGCGATTTGTAGGAAGAGAATATGAACGGACACTTTGGGGTGATGAAAGTGTTCTGTATCTTCACAGGAATGGTGGTTACACTATTACATAAATTCATCAAAACCTCAAATTGTACGTTGAAGTTCTGTACATATCAGTATATATACATTTTATTTAAATTTTTAAAGCCACTATATGAAGTTCACAAGAAAAATAAGAAAGGGAAAAATTAAACATCAAAAACTCTCACCTATTTTTTGATTTCTTCATGAGATGTACCTGTATTATTATAGCAAATGCTAAGGAGATTCCCTAGACTATGTTGAATCCTAATTTTTGGCCTGTTTTTGGCTGTAATCCATGAGTCATCACTTTAAATAAATCATTTTCAGTAGCATTATCTACTAATATTAGTATCACAAGCTACTACAGTGTTTAGATCCAGACTAATTTTCAAAATTACTTTCTAAACTTATACTAGCCTTAGTTGTAGTGTTTTGGGATTGGAAATGGCCTAAAACACTTGAGCCATGACTCTTCTGAAATCCAAGTAGGTCAGTTCTAGGACTCTTTACAGCCTCCCCCTCCCACCATAATACTTCACTATAACCTCAAAGTAAGAAATGCAAATTTTTCCTTTTAGAGTAAACCATAATACTTCATATAGACCATCATTTTGGAATAGATCATGTAGACAGTATGATTTTTACATAAAAAATATGTTTAGATTAAAGACAACATTTCTGTCTCTGAAAGTTCCAACATTCAAATAGTTAAAGCACTTGCAGTGTTAACATATTATTAATAGATAAAGTAAAAAAATTGCTAACATTACAAAACATGTAAGAAAAGACAGGAGTAAACGTAACTTGCTGAAGTTCCCTGGGTGATTCATTAACAGAACTGGGACTGTTAAATCCCTCTGGCATCCTGTCCTTTCAAAGGGGTCAGATTCAGTTTTCTGATCCTTAAAATGGTGCCATCATGAAAAATAGAACAAAGCAAAGATAAAACTATACACCAAAGGGGAACTATTTGTAGCTTCACATTTCATTTTCTATGAAGATTAAAATCTATGCAACAACGTCCGTTACGCATGCATGCCACCCCACAGGAAGCCGCCTAACGTGTGTTTGATGTCATGGAAAGTGTATTTCCAAAGAGACAAATGGAATATTCCACATATAATGATGGAACTGAATGTCTTCATGGAAGGCGTGGAAAACTCCACATTGCCCTGGGTGTCTCTGCCTGACCATCTCCTCTTTGCCTGTGTGGAGTTCTGAGGGTGGATTCATTTTAAACTGTACTTCATGATATACCACTTTAAACAAACCTCTTAAGGTTATACTGCACTAGTATTTTTGTAAACAGACTGTTTTTTTCAATATTACCACCTAAGCTTTCAAGTCAGAAATTTATCGATATAAATTAATCCTTTGGATCACACAATCCACACCACAGACCAGCTCTTTTACATCCTAATCAGCTCAGTCCTCTGCAAATAGGTCTCATTTTGGAAACCTTCCCAGATGAGTGAGATGTCCTAAGGAATGCCAAGGTTCTCTTTTCAGTGCTTCCTTTATTCAGACTGCACTTTCTGAGCTATCATCATCAAAAGCTGAAACAAAATAAAAAGGAAGAAACTATGAAGACATTATGCCAACTGAATGAGGCACACCTCCAAAGGACAAACCTTGGCTGATTCTACTTACGTGAGGCACCCAGAGTAGTGAAATTTATAGACACTAAATGTAGAAGAGCAGTTGTCAGAGACCAGGAGAGAGGAAATCTCATTTATTGTGTACAGAGTTTGGGTTTGGGATAGTGAGAAAGTTCTGGAGTGGGTGGTAAAAATGGCCACACAACAATGTGAATACCCTAAAAGCCCTTGAGCTGGATACTTAAAATGATTAAAATGGTAAAATACATGTCATGTGCAGTTTATCACAATAAAAACTATGATATTTAAAATTCGTGTTTTTGCATATGTTAGATGGCTCATTGCCTTAGATTTATAAAAAGTTGGAGTGCTTTGAGGTAACTTTTGCTGAGTGGCACCTTTACACTATAAAGCTTTTAGCTAGAAATGCTTGTATCATGTAGACTATAAAAAAATGTTCATTAGGTAATAAAATTAGTAGTGAAAATACATACACAGAGGGCATATGTTGCTAATGTGCTAAGAAAAGATGGGAGATGATGAACTCAGCTATGCCTTAAACTTTAAAGACTTATATTATGACCTTTCAAATATCCCACATATGCTTAAAGCAGGTGGAAATAAAGAATGCCTACATGGAGGGAAAAATATCATCCAAGATATAGATCTTCCTCCTACCCAGGACTGATTAAACCTTTACTAGAAAACGATGTGCACTTCTAGATTAGAGAGGTGAAAAGGAATGTGGATAAATTCTGGAAAGATGAGAGAGTTGTCACAGAAACAAAAAAAAAAGAAAATGCTTAGGGCATTCAAAATGTTTTGGGGAGAAAGAAATCTTCCATGAGGAAAGAATAGATTCAAGTTTGTGCGGAAAGAGTTCTCGATACAGAATTGTTAGGTCCTTCTCCATCTCAAGCAACACCCAGAAAGAGTTGAATAGATTTTGACTCTACTGGGACAGAATGGTTAATTCTAAGAAAGGATTTCACTCTCTGTCCCTGGAGCTCCTTAAAACTAGGGCAAATGTGCCTTTGTCCGGAATGATTTACTTGCAGGCCCTCCTGAGGGACGGGGGGATTGCACCAGTATTCTCTCAAGGTCTCTTCCTGATCTAATTCTGTGTTCTGGGATAATCCACATGGCAAGCTGTTTTAAATGTTCTTGGGAAAGCAATTAATCTGTGTGATTACATGAATAATGTTGCAGAATTTTTTGATTTTTCTTTTGCCTTGCAAATATGCTGTTAAATAAGTAAAAATAGGAAAATTCTGAGCTGGTAGAAAAATTGTGTTCTATAGAAACAATTATTGTCATGTTTAATAGAAATTAAATTCTGCATTGATATTTGAGGGTCATATAAACATCCCATTTAAGTGGCCTGCAAAGAACTTCTGAGGCCAAAGACGCATCCACGCTAAATGGGCCCAGAAGGTGAGCCCAGGGACTTCACTTACAAATGATTATCCTTTGAGAATGAATTCAAATAATCTATTTACAGCATGGTTGAATTGTGGACAAAAAAGCACCACTTTAACTGTGCACCTATGTTGCAGCATTTACTTCTTTACTCCATCATTTTTAATTTATATTAAGAGATGCATTAATGAGAAGTTCTTAAAGGAGATGAATTATAGAAAAAGGGATCCAGAATTGATACCTCTGATTGATATAATTTAAATTTTTCTTACAGAATATGATTATAGATAAGGTTTTCTCTAATTTATTCTATTTATAATGCCAAAGAGGTTTCAATATGGAAAAGCTGTGATTTCTTTAAAATGCATGGAATATGGAACAAGAATGTCTTACTCTATTGTTTTAGGTTAGATATGGAGTCCCTGAACCAACAAGATGTTAGAAAATAGTGGTGGCGATAGCAGTCAAGTTCAACAGTCTAAATGTATGCCACTCTACTCATGGAGGTGAAGTTGAATAGGAGAAATTCTTCGAACAGGACTGTGATGTGACAAGGAGCTAAGAGAACAGCATTCTAGCTCACATATGCACACCTGAGACTGTTAATTATTAATAAATTATTGTACATAGTTGGAAATGAGGGCACTGCTAAGGCTTCAGCCAAATTGGCTCTTTGCTGATCTTACACAATACCTCAATATCTCTTCACTCACAATCACAGTATCCCTTATTGATTTAACTAAATCCATAAAGCAAGTAAAGTTATTCTGTGAGATGGAAACAGCTAGATAGCTCTCTCATACAGAATAGCTAAATAACCCACTACTATCCACTGCTACACCTCTCCAATCCACACGGGGAAATGTTTGTTTATGCACAGAAGGAAATAGAAATTTCCAGACCTTTGAAGTGCCCAGCGTGAATCACCCTGGAATCCCCCAGACACTACAGAGGGGATGTCACCATTTCCATGGGAAACACAGGAGCTGACTCCTTATTTTCACATTTGACTGCTAATAGCTCTTAAGCCTCACCTATGCCCTTTCATCTTGTGCACCATATCTAGGAAGGCTGATAAAAAAGCCTAAGTGCTCCCTCCATAAGCACCTGTGTGAGATTCAAACTCTACAAGCTCTGCTCACCCATATACAGGAGTGCTCACACCAGCCCCACCCATCAACCACAATAACATCCCTCCTCTCTTAAGCCATTGTAGAGCCAGCTGGGAAGCCTGCCTTACTTTTCCCCCAGAAATCATTATTATGTATGTGATAAACATATTCGTACTCTCTTGGTATGTATGTGGCTTCATCAGTTTTTACATCCAAACCAAATTTTGGGTGGGAGAACATCCTGATTCCTCAGGTTTTCACCTCACCAATGTAGCTCCAAGGACATGGGAACTATAGAAGTTGCAAGAAGGGAAGGACTTTGAGACCAACAACAGGTTTCTGTAGGTTTAGCTATACTTAGGAGGGTTAAGTGGAAGAAAAACAAGATTTAGGGTTTTTTATTTATTTTTCACTCCTAAAAAGGTAAATTTAATTTTGAGATACATTATACATGTGTGAAGAGTTCAAAAGCATAAGAGAATGGAAATGCAAATTTGTGCCATCCAGTCTGGGACACGGAGGGTGCCCAGTCCAGGCCCTGACCGCTGTGCTGCGTTTCCCACTCGAGTTTCTCATGGAGCGTCACTCCCATGTGCCTTGTCCTGAATGAGAAGTGAACCCCATCCTAACTGCTCAGGAGAGGAGAGAAGAAAGCTGGATGGGGTCTGAGCAACAAACTGCCTTTGCTTTTCCAGTTGATGAGTCCAGAGTGAATGTTAAGGGAAGGAGGGATGATCACACCTGCCCTTCCCTGCCACCAGTTAGAGCATGAGCCCCAGGTGCTGGACATGGCCCTCCCTTGGAGACATGGGCAGGGATTCATTTATATTCTCTGTTTTTCTGGGGCTCTCCAGACGGAGCACAGCATTTCTGTGCAGCGAAGTGAACAATCTTGTCTTGTTCAGGCAGCTGGGCCCAGACCAAAAACCAGGGACTTCATTAGTGTATGGTCGAGCTAAACCAAGTTCCATGAAAAATCTTGGTCTGGCTCCCTTGAACGGTCTTTCCTCAGGTTGCAAAGAGATAAAATGTGGCTTTACATTGTCTTTAAGTTTTGCAAAGTATATTCGCCTTCTCCTCTCACTTGAATTTCCTCCTGTAAGAATTGAGATGGTCACTTTGTCAGACCACCTAGGAAGTACCCTCTTATTCATTGTTTTGAGCATCATTAAGTGCGACTTTAATGCTTTAGAGTAGATGCTGAGAGTCACTGCTGGCATCACACAAGCCAGGGCATCTGGGCGCAGTACTTCATTTAAAAAGTTGGCTGCATCAAATATTTATGTCTTAAAGCTTCTGAGATACTTTTATAAACGTTGTCTCTTATTTCAATGTGATGGTCAAGAAATGGGCTGTTTCTTAGTGGCATTTTGTATGGAGCAAATATTTATACATTTTAATTGTGAGGGCAGGAGAACCCCAGCGTTTATTAGTTTCTTTTCTTTCTTTTTTTTCTTTTTCTTTTTTTTTTTTTTACATAGCTGGGCTTTGTGGTGAGTGCCTGCAGTTACAGCTACTTGGAATAATTTTTTTTTTTTTTTTTTTTTTTTTGTTAAATCGTAGCTGTGTACATTAGTGCAATCACCTGTACCATTTTTAATTGAAAGCCAATAGTTGTAAAGTAAAGGCTCAGACTATGTCTAGTTCTTTAGAAGACCAAATAGAATTCTGGCTGGCTTATTTGATGTACATGAAGCATTACAGTGACTTCAAGAGTGATAATAGTCTTAAAAGAATATTTTAATCTTTTAATGTTATGGATATTTTTTGTCAGCTTGGTTTAATGTATCCCAATAAAGACATTGTGATTAGCAATATTATATATGTAACAATAGCTTTATATATACACACAGTTGAATGAAAAAGAAATTAAATTTGTCAGTGTACACCATCCAAATAAAATCCTAGCTAATTTTCCCTCACCACAGAATAATTTAAAGATAATTAGGATTTGAAGCTATATTAGATCCATACTTTTTTTTTTTTGAGAAAGATAAACATGCCATATTCCTAACTTGTACATATTTCCAATATCATCTTCAAAGTTTTCCATTATGAAGATTTATGCTGCTATTTAGTCTAATTATGAGTTGATGATTAGATTTATTTAGACATTAATTTGACGAAAATTAACATGCCTGAAGAGAAACTGTCAGTGATAACTAATTCTACATTAAAGATCAGAAAATAGAACTCCAAGAGAAATATCATTCACCTTCAATTTACTTTCAACTTTATCCCACTAACATTAATAAATTCTCATGGTATTTTTCAATAACAACATTGCCATACTTTATGGAGTCATCTAGTACTTTTCAAGTTTATTTTCCTCTGTGAAGAGATTTTAATCAGAACAACCATGATAGTTGATAGCTAAACTTTTATATTTGAACTCTTTGTTCTTAAGAGCACTCTGTCCAACTTATCTGAAGCTTAGTTACTTTGCTCATGACTGAGTACATCTTGACATTTTAAGAATGAATACAAGGCTCAAGAGAGTGTGCAATTTACTCCCTTCTCACAGCTGCTCTCATTTAGTGATGTATATGGTCATATAAAGATATATTAATTGCACTTCAGTATTAAATATGACAGAAGGGTCTATGAAAAGGAGCTCATACATAATCATTTACTACTCTGTTACCTTATCCTCTGCAGAGGCTCCTCTGGGGAGACTGGAAGGGATGGATCAACTGATAAAGAATAAATAAACCTATACATTTTTAAAATCAGAAACAACTTTCAAATCCCTTTTGTGAGCCCTCAACTACTCACATTATCTTTAATGAGGACTTGTATACCAAGAATCCTGCAACCGAACCTCCTAATTAGAGCTGATTACATTTTTTCAAATGCTTAGTCAGGGAAGCATAATTAATGGAGAATTGTAACCTTTCAAAAATTAAAGTCACACAAAAAATTAAGAAGTGGGAGAAAGTAGAGGAGGACACTGTGGAAAAAGAGACAGTTTTATAATTAAAGCAAAGGATAATATCAGGAAAAGCCTTGCTCTTGGTGGACTTGAGAAGGCACCCCATGGAGCACGCTTCTGTATCTTGTATTTTGCACATCAGTTTCTTCTCCCTTTGAGAACATAATATGCTCTGGAGATAGTCTGAGTTATTTACATCAGAAGATTTAAAATGTAGAGTGTTTCTATGGCCATTTGGCATATAAGTCATTGCAAAAGCTTTTGGTCTTATTTATTTGTCCAGCCCATAATTTCTCTACTAATAATTTAATCTCATTTACTATATAATTCAACTTGACTGAGTAGCCAATTTTAAGATACTTTAGGTTAATTTATCACTTGTTAGGTCAATCCTCAACATTTTCTTTATAGTTACTCATGGAAGATGATTTTTACATGTAACACAATTCTCTTTTGAGTATTCAGACCTGTAAAAAGCTCCTGGCAGGCCAACATCATGTTCTTTGCAACTTTTACCACATAGAAGTAAAATTACGAACTCTGATGTTACCACAGATATAAATTTCAATTTTCTGTATTATACAGTTTCAATCTTTTACAGCTTACATGTTTAACTAATAGTAGAAAAGCATAGCTTATGAGTATGTCAAAACTGATAGAATAAGATGTGAGGTTAAAAATTATGACTCCCTGAATGAGTAGCATTTGTGCTACATGGCAATGGAAAGATTTAACTTGAAAGGGCATCTGTTAGTGACCCAGTCCACACCTAACATAGTAGTTTTTGGTGAAGGAATTCTCTGCCTTTAGAGAGTCAAATTGTAACTACTGCTCATCAGTGTTACCTCAGATAGAAAGCTGAACTGTCGTTCTGAAAGAATAAGATTCCTTACAATTTACATGATCATGGGGTTGTTTCTCAAGTCACATTGGAGAGTCAAATATATCATTTAACCTTCATGATCCTGCCATAGTCTCTACACTGACCATCACAATGGACCATCAGCAAAGTAAATACCAAGAAACTAAAGGACAAAACCTAGCTTACACAATGGTACAAAGAATAAAACAAAGCAATGGCCTTTTACAAAATAAGATGAATAGAACTCCACCACACATCAATTCTTTCAATAAATGTTAATGGCTTGAATTCCCCACTGAAGAGGCACAGGCTGGCCAATTGGATAAAAAAGCACAAGCCATCTATATACTGTCTCCTAGAAACACACCTAATTTTGAAGGATAAATCTAGTCTCAGGGTAAAGGGTTGGAAAACAATATTTCATGCAAATAGAAATCAGAAGAAAGGAATGGTTGCAATCTTATTTTCAAATGCAAGTGGATTTAAAGCAATTAAAGTTAAGAAAGAAAAAGATGGCGACTTTATTCTGGTCAAGAAAACAATATGCCAAGAGGATATTTCAATTCTAAATATTTATGCACCAAACTTAAATGCTTCCTTATTTATAAAACAGACCATAATTGGTATAAGCAATATATCTCATAACACAATAATATACAGACCCTTCTGGTAGAACTGAATAGATCCTCCAAAGAGAAAATAAACAAAGATATAAGGGACTTAAATGCAACCCTAGAATGAATGGGATTATTATACAAATACAGAACACACCTTCCCAAAGCTAAAGAACATATGTTCTTCTCAACATCACTTGGAACATACACCAAAATAGATCATATCCTAGAGGACAAATCAAACCTCAACAAAATTAAAAGAATCAAAATTATATCTTCTCAGATATATCTTCTCAGACCACCAGGTAATAAAGGTAAAACTCAAAACTCCAAAAAAGTTTTCATCCCCACACATGGAAGGCATGGAAATTAAACAACGTATGCTGAATGACAATTGAGTCAAGAAAGAGATAAAGAAGGAAATTGCTAAATTCAGCAAACATAACAATGAAGCCATAAGTTACCAGAACTTGTGGAATACAGCAAAAGGAGTCCTAAAAGAAATTTATTGCATTACTTGCCTATGTCTGAAAAACAAAAAGTGAACACATCAACAACATCAGGAATCATCTTCAGGAAATTGAATAACCAAAATTAAATGAGAAATAAATGAAATTGAAAACAAAAGAATCATTTAGAAAATTAATGAAATAAAAAGTTGGTTCTCTAAAAAAATAAACAAAATCAATAAACCTTTGGTCAGATTAACTAGAAAAAGAAAAGTAAAATCTCTGGTAACCTCAATCAGAAATGGAAAATAAGAAATAAAAAGAGATATCACAGAAATGCAAGAGATTTTCTTCAATTATTATAAGAAATTCTATGCCCAGAAATTTGACAAAGTAGAAGGAATGGACCAATACCCGGAATCACACCATCACCCTAACCTTAACCAGGAAGAAATAGATCTCTTGAATTGACCAATATTAAGCACCAAGATTGAGAAAAACAGTAAAAATATTCCAATAAAAAAAGCCCTGGACCTGATGGCTTCACACAAAAGAATTTTATCAAACCTTCAAAGGAGCGATTGTACCTATACTACAGAACCTATTCCAAAACATTATGATAGAAAGAGTCTTCCTTCTTCATAGAACCAACATGTTCTATAAAGCAAACATTACCCTAATACCAAAAACAGGAAAGAACCCGACTAAGAAGAACTACAGACCAATTTCACTAATGAATATAGGTGCAAAAATACTCAATAAATCGTAGCCAATAAACTGTAGGCTTCGTCCAAAGAATGCAAGGCTGGTTGAAAATAAGCAAATCCATTAATGTAAGACACCATATCAATAGAAGCAAAAACAAAAACCATATGATCCTCTCAATAGATGCAGAAAAAGCATTTAATAAAATCCAGCATCCTTTTCTAATTAGAACACTAAAGAGTACAGGCATGGGCGGCACATTTCTTAAACTGATGAAAGCAATCTATGACAAACCCACAGCTAATATCTTACTGAATAAAGTAAATCTAAAAGCATTTCCACTTAGAACTATAACTAGAACAGCTTCCCTGTAACTGGGCTTGGCGAATCTGGGGAGACAAGACTCCAGACATCTCTGGCTGGTGGGATCTGCCTGTGATCATCCCTTTGAGGATACAGGGAGCCAGCAAGGGACTTCTGGACCCCAGGAGGAAGACAA